>JAWNNH010000657.1:0-44825 GCA_035043045.1 Hirtodrosophila alboralis | reverse complement strand
GATCTTGTTTATACTATGTATACTATGAAAACTTGAGCTGTGAAACTTTTAAATAAAACCTATGTATATTTTTCTTAAAAAATGTGTAAAAACTTGTTAACTCAACAGTAAACGGTTCTTTAATATTATTTTATTTAAACTTGTATATATTTCTGTTTTTTATTTATTTTTAATTTTAATTATAGCTATATTTGTGTATTATATCTATATATATATATATATATATATATATATTAAAATGTTTATAAGACAAAAACCAACATTATTCTCACTAACCACAAGATTACCAGCTGATATCTGCGGAGGCTCGACTTTTCAGTTGGGTTCAACTTCTGATAACATTCAACCAATCACAAAAATAATATTGTAGATTAGTGTATTCTACTTATAAATATACCATAATACATTTCAAGTGGCTTTTCTACTGCCTATTTGTCATTGCTGCGACCTTAAATTTTTTTATGATCAGCTTTCGATTTTCATTTTATAAGGCTCCGATTATGGCGATTTTAACACAAAAAACAAAAAAATACAGCAGTTAGGGTGCCGAACATTGAATACCCTTTATTATATATATAATAAAAAATGTAATTATTGAGATTGCTAGTAATATCTGTAAAAATCAAGTAAGAATATGGTATCACTAGCTCTTAAAGTCTCCGTGATTTGTTCGTTCCTACAGATCTGTAGGACAGACGGACAGACAAAATAATATATGTATACTTGTATGATCGGAGATGCCTCCTTATTATACAATTGCACAGTTTTCTTACCCTCTTTTACCCATTATAATGATTATAATTAAAATAATTATTAAAGGATTCAGGGCGTAAAAATTACGGCATCGGAAACGAGTATTTTAACTAGAATACCCTTTTGCAAGTGTATAACAACGTTACTAAGTTGTGGCTATAGTATTTTTATAGAAATATCTGTTGGAACGTGTACTTTGAATGTCTGACGTAAATAATATTGTTAATATTGCGATTAAGATGATCAACATTTCATCTGTTACATAATCTTCCGTGTATATTACGTACGTCTCTTGAGGAAAAGTTTAATCATTACTGGAAATAGTATTTAAATTTACTTACCTTAAAAATAAACATATGGACCAACGTATTTGCTCGCAAACAGCCAGGAACTGGTACCGGAACCCACAATTACGAGTCAATTGGAAGTATTCACCCATTTTGGGTTCGACAGGCAACAAAGTGTCTCACTAAATGGCTTGCTAATAACCCGCAATTATTTTGCCATTGTTAAGAGCACTTCAGAGATTCCTCCCTCTGCACTTCATTCGAAACATTCTATCCGTGGCCATGCGCCATGCGCAAGGCGTGGGGCGTGGGGCGTGGCCGTGGTATTTCAACCCTATAGTAATGTCGCAGTTTAACCTGATTAGTGCCTACATTTTGTTGCTACTCAATTGGGTTTGATTGAACAGTGAACTCTTACACAGAAAGAAAGTAAGAATTTTTTAGATACATTCATTTTTCACATGACTTTTTATTGAAAGCATTAATATTAATCTGAATAACATATTAATAGAACTATGAAGACATATAGAGACTGAAAGACAGTGTATGAAAGATATCTTAAAATGGAAGTACTCGAATGCAATCACTAAGTTATAAATGCTTAAATGGATTTATATATATTAAATGCAACTGGGACTAGACGGCGCTCAATCGAGATCTAAATATGATCAATATTTACAGATTTATTACCATGATTGTACAGACATCAAACGATAAGTATTTTGCTGAAATTTACCAAGAAATCAATGAATAAAAAAAAAATATAAATATAAATAGAATATAAGAGAGTCAAAGAACTGTGAAAGCTAATTTCTTTGTTAATTACCAACTATTGCAGATTAATTTAAAAGTTGTTATATTTTGTGTGTTTTCAAAATTTCTTGGTTGATTTCTTGAATAATTATGTTTCTTCATTAGATGTCTGAACGTAACCTTTTTACTTACAATTCTAAACTTGCTAATACTTATGTAAGTTGATATAACTTGGAATCGCCAACAATGTCTACATCGCTGGAGTTATCTTCATCATCACTGTCCGCCTCAAGATCGGAGTAGTCATCTGTAGAATAGCCATGTTGCAGGAAACACATTTGCAACTGCTGCTGGCTAGTTGGAGACTGTGCTCCACCCACTCCCATGCCTGTCCCCAGCTTAGACGGCTTGGAATCCGTGGAGGCTGTGGAGTTGGAGGTCTCGCTTTGCTGTTTGCTGCCCTGCTCAGTGCGTGAGAAGTCAACGGGTTCTGCGGACAGAATTTTGAGAAATTTTACAACTAATTTGATTTGGGAAAACTTTAAGAAAACTTTCGTCCATCAAAAAGGCAGCCAAAAGCCAAAAGGCTTGAGACTAATTGGCCAAAAGCATGAAAGTGCCAAAGTTCTACAAAGAAACTTGTCTGGCCAACTTATCTTGCCCACTTGCCCACTCACCATTGACAGTGTCGCGTCGTCGCAGCTGCTTCTTGTGCTTCATGCGACGATTCTGGAACCATGTCTTGACCTGTGTCTCGCTCAGCCCCAGCGCCGTGGCCAGCTCCACGCGTTCCGGCGTCGACAGATATCGCTGTGCCTCGAAGCGCTTCTCCAGCCCCGATAACTGCGGGTCACTGAACACAGTGCGTGCCTTACGCCGTCGGCAATGCCGCAACGCATTTACGCCCATGCCCAGACCCAGAGCCAGTTCTGGCACACAGCCAGGCGCTCCGAAGAAGGGTGCTCCTCCAAACAGGCTCGCTGCAAAGTGAGCGAATGCCATATTAATTGTATTATAAGCATAGTTGTCCCATAATTGGCTTGTGCACCCAAAAACTTTTGGTGTCACTAATGGCCATTGACACGGACGTACCTTGGGACAGAAAGTAGGGATCCACCGACTTGTATGTGCCCGACGACGGTGACAAATAGCCCAGAGTCATTTGCAAGAACCCATGATCGCTATAGGCCGCACTGGGATAGAGCACTCCATTTGGTCCATTGGCCGTGGGCGGAGGCGGTGGTGGTGGCGGCGGAGGTGGGGGTGCTGGTGCTGTTGACATCTGCTGTACCGTCGACTCTGCACTTGAACCAGAAGAAGGATGGGCATAGTGCGACGCAGCAGCTCGTTGCTGGTGAGCCCTGTAACGGTCAATTTGACTATATACAGACATTTTCGATATAAAGTCAGGAATATATTTTATTCCAACTGCTCTGTATATTCATAGGAACATATACTATAACTTTTTTTTATATTGAACAAATTCTCGTCATGTTTCTAAGTATACACTGAGAAAAATAAGCATTCTAAAATACCGAAATCATGATCATATGTTGATAATACTCTATTATGTACGATTTATTCTTATATCAAGAAAGTTGGTTTAAGTCCGCCGATAAGTTCTTAAGAATGTGTAAAGCATCATTTGTTCAATGTTTTAAAATATTTAAAATTAAATTTTGAATAATTTAATTTTAATTCAAGATTGCTTATTAATTTAATAATGTGCAAATATATGTAACAGACAGAATAAATCACCGAATAAACCGTGTACGCAGTCGAATACCGCAAACAGCATATTAAAAACATTATTATAATCACTTTTATTAATTAGCGATGGTTAGGGAGGGAGTATCATAAATTTAAAATAAACTTGATCTGCCTAATAGTATAAACAGTGTATGAAAGCACAGATGTCGAAGACTAAGAGTGCTAGAGGAACTAAATTTGGTATATATGTTCCTGTATACCACACGGAAATCGATAAAAACCATATATATGCACAAAATTAAAGTTAGTACTGTGATGCAATCACTGATTTGATTATGCAGTGCAAATTTCATCACAATTTTATAAGAAAGAGTAAAGTTATTGAAGAAAAGAGTTGATGAAGTTGCCACAGCCATTTGAAACGTAAGCAACGTCCGTTAAACTGATTTGCACTGCTTGATTTGAATGAGTATGTACACCCTGGGTACAGGGTGTCACGTAGTCGCCTATACTCGACCATGGTATTCTTATTCATCTTATAAATATTTTTAGGTAATTTTCGCCTTTTTTTTATTTTGAGAAGAAAAAAATATTATATTTTGATTAGCGCTGCCTTTTAGACTGCTTTAAGGAGCTATATAATACAGTCGTCCAATTTTAATAAAACTATATTACATTATCTAGAACGTAATGAAACTTACAAATATAAACTCGCAATGTTAACAAAGCAGCGCCTATAAATACGCAACATTATTATTAATTATGGTAGGATTTTACCTTGGGTTTTGATTTACACTGCTTGATTTGAATGTGTATGTACTTATATGAGAGCTGTTGAGTTTGCGGAGCTCGCACTGGTACAGGGTGTCCTTTAGACCGGGTTACCCGACTATATAAATTTTACTTGTTTTATTTACAGTCAGTAAATTTTATAAATTTAAAGAACACACAGTGGACTTCTGACAGGCAACTGGTGAGCACTGCATACCAAATTTGATGTCCGTGATGCTGATCAGGAATATTTATACATTTTATAGTCCTCTGTATTTTACATACATTTTCACTGTTTTATTACCTCTTTAATAGCTAAATTTTAAACTTATGCTAAGCGATATATTAGTTAAGCAGAAAGTAAGTCATTTAAAAATTTCTTTTAAAGAACAAACACATATTTACGTTTTGCAAAGAATATTATAATTTAGTCACGAAATGTTTAACGTATTATAGAAAAATATGTATATTTTTTGTTAAAAATGTTGAGAAAATGATTATATCATGTTTTATTGATTAAAATGTTGAAATACTGGCCAAAATAAACCTTAATTTTGAGAAACAATTGAAAGGCAATTTTTAAACTTTTGCAAAAATCTTGCATTAAACTAGTCTTTTAGTTTTTTAGCTATCTTGATGAAATTTGGCACAGATCAATCGGATTCAACCACTAAATTATATCAAGGCAAACTCAGTCTAAAATATGTTGTGTTAAAAACTGCCAAGATATCAAAACTAAACTTATCAGTTCTATGAAGTATTAATATATCTCGATCTCTCTAAACTTAGCGAAATCTGATCACTTCTTGTATATATTAAAGCTCCTAGATGAGTAATCGGTTGAAAATGTACTTGTAAGAAAAATTTTTGTGTTTATAAGATATCAAAATCCTACTCACCTGTTCGATATATTATAATGATCTGTACAATCTGACCAATTTTTATAAAACATTTTTATAGAACATTAAAATCTTTTTAAAAGACTATTGCAAAGGTATATATCTTTTCGTTTGTTTACACTTTAGATATCTGACAGATTATGACTTATTCGATGTAATACTAACCGTTGACTATGCATCGACTTTACATAATCCTCATTTGTATAGCCCGCTGATGAATGATTGGGACTGGTTGTTGATCGCGTAGATGCCGTCGCTGTTGTGGCACTTGGGTATCTATTATTGTCATATGCACTGGCACAGGATGTGGAATTGGAGATGGACATTGAACTGGAACTGTTCCTGGCACTTTTCACTGCATATTTACTGAATTTTTGATGGTTATGGCTGTTGTTGCTGGTGTTATTATTATTGCTATTGTTGAAATTGTTACTATTCTTATTATTGCTGTTGTTATTGCTATTGTTAGCGGCACAGTTTAAGTTTTGAAATAATATATGTTCAATGGAAAATGGCGTTTTTGTGGTTAGCATTGTGGTCGTTGTGGCAGGACTTTTACTGCTGGCAACAGTCGCTGCCGGCGCAGCTACTGGGCTGTCATTGGGTTCATTATACGTTGACATGTCCTGGTCTAGTTATATGTTTTGGTATGTGACGTTGCCGCTGCCGTTGCCGTTGCCGTCGCGCTTATGTTGTTTACTCGTTGACGGTCGCGTTGAGTTTGCAGCAATCACCGCACATCAACCAGCAAATCGCTCTAAACGAGCCCGAAAGCCCGAGCTTGAGATGAACGGGGCAGCATCATTCCAGAATGCAGACAGCCACCCCCAAGTTGGCAATGCAGTTGCGATCCTGCTGCTGCTACTGCTGCTGACGTTGCTGCCGCTGTCGTTTAGAAGCAACCAAAAAAAAAATCATTTATATGTATGTATATAAACACACCCCCATTTGCATGTATACCATATGGTTGTCTCCTTCGCACAGTCCAAGTCAACCACAAGCTGGCAGGCCAAACGACAATGCAATTTAGCCATTTGCACCGCTTGATTCCAGGCCATAATGCTGGCATTTTACCTATCTATATGCACATATTATATAGTATTCATATTCATATAGCAGTTGGCTTTTAACTAGGTTATGGTTATGCACTTTCCGTGTAGCTTCGTTTAATTGGCACATGTTAACCGCAAATAACTTGCCAACAGCTACGACTAAAGCATCGCAGTCGCTGTAGAAATTGACGTTGACGTTGACGTTGACTTCGACGCTGTTGAGCCGCCATTTTGCCCATAATTAACGTGTCATGGCCGCCATTGTGTTGTTGCCTTGATGTGCATGCATTAAATTCATTAAATGCCACAATTATTATAATTAATTTATTGATTGATGGCACAACTGCTCGCCTGTCTGCCTGTCTGCAAATCAGTCAGCCAGCCATCCGCACTCTCTCCCCATCTGTCTGGCAGTTGGCTACGCAACGTATGCGTAATATTTCCAGGTTTTACCATTAGCTGTTGCTCAGCTACTCACACGCATGCACAACTGTACCTCGCAGTAAACTTGTGCCTAATGAAGCCATAATACATATTAGCATGAGCTGCCTAGTTCTCCATCGTACCAGACAAGCTCTAAGCTCAGGCAATTAGGCAAAAATACTTGGCAGTAATTCAATCATTTGGCATAGCCTTACATGGCTCATCAAAAAGACACCCAAATGCAGCTGAAAAATATCTGGAGGGTGTGTCCTCGGCCTGTTCAGCCAATCAGCGCGCTTTACGCTTTGGGGGTTGCCCGAACAGCAGATGTTTGTCCTTGTCCTGTGCGCGCAGTTACAGTGGTTAGGGGCAAGAAAGCAGAAGTGGGCTGTGTATGCTGCGGGAAGGTTGCGAAAAACAATAACGATGGCAACGAGCCACCATAGGATGCTGTGTATGCCATGGAAGCGACCAAAAAGCAAGACAAATTTGCTCGTTTTATTAATAAAATAAGTCACGCAAAGTAAGTCGAACATCATTATTAGGTTAAAGCCCTAAAGCGGGAGCATTAGGTATACATGGAGGATGGCATGGGGGCGTACCCGTGCAAACACCTACACTGGCAATAAATGGGAAAATTATTAAATTGAAATTGAAAATTTAAAACAATACTTAAATAAGGTAAGGTAAAAGTACAATTTTAGGTTGTAGATAATTTCTGCAAAAAAGGCTTAGAAGTTTCTGGGTAAGAATGACGTATAAATTGACATGTAACTTAATGAAAACTTCTTATAAAAAAGTTAAATTCTGTTAAACAGTTCATTTTCGCGATATAATAACAACGGTCTTAATAATGTAGGTAAGCTTTTCTAAACTGGAAGAGATTTTACCGATTCCAAAAGTATAAACATATATTCTTGATATTCTGTCTGGTCGTCTGTTTCCTTTTAAACTAGTCTCTCAGTCGGATGGATTGGATTCCAATATCATATATAGAAATTGTCGAACAAAAAAATTTTACCTAAAAATATTTTTTTAATGATATCCAACTTGGTGGATCGAACGAAGCAGAGATTATAAAAAGATTATAGTATTTTATTGTCATTGATCGAAGCTAGAAGACCATTGCACTGGTATATATTTAAGTTGATTTGACATTCCAAAGATATTTGTTTCTATCTTGTTTTGAAATTTGTTCGCGTTTGGCTTAGCACACGAATTGTATAAAAAAGAGCAAAATGTCAATGTGAACTCGATGTGAACGGTTACTTTTGAGATCAATGTACACAGGTATTCCTCACAAAACCGTAAGTTAAACTTAATTTTATTCTAAGTACATTGTGTATAATAGATTTTATAATTCATGAATAATAATTCTATATTTTCAAGCCGCTAAGATTATTATATCATCAATTTTTTAAAGCAAATCATCACACAATCATGAAAATAATAGCGATTTTACCCTAACTAACTTCACTAACAATATATTCATAGAAACGTTTGTATAATCCTGTATGTGTGGTTATAACTTCCTTTTATGCACAGCTTTGCGCAGTTGTTAAATAAACTCTTTCTGTACCCAATAATAATAATAAGCTATGAATTATTATTTCATGAATTATTATTTCAACTACATCAACAATTTCTCTCACTGGATTTCAGACATGCAATTAAGTCGCTTTAGGTAAAATCTCTGATATAATTTTAAGCCCAGGTAACTTATGCATCCTGCTGCCAGCTCCACAAAGTTTGACTGGGGGCTGTCAACTGATGTCCTTAGTAACTGACACAAGCTGCACTTAAACTGCGCCCCGGAACTGACATCTTCAGTTCCATTGTTTTACGTTTGACATGAACGTGCGGAAGAGCGTATGTATGTGTTAAACATTTTTAAAGTTCATTTTAGCGTACTTAAAAAGTCTTTTGCTTATTATTGATTTTAGTGTAGTTGCTAGACAAGCATCAAGGTTTGGCAATGTTTTATGGAACTTAATTTTTGTCTACTCTTATACTGTTGCACGTGTCTGTCAGACGTGCTAAGCCTAATTTTTATAATAATAAAAATGTAGCATCGTATTGCACAGGCACTTTGCGGTTAACTGGGGGATGCCAGTGCCCCGGATAGCTTCCCTATAGCAATTATAACATTTTGTGTCAGTTTGCATGGCAAATCCTTTTGTGATGGGACGTCGCCTTATTGTTTTCCTTGTTTTTTTTTTTTTTATCAGAATTCCCAGGAATCAAAGCTGAAGTGTGTCAAAGATCAGGTTACAGTTCGTCACCGTCGCGGCGGCAACTTCTCAGATGCTCACATGCTGCTTCCGCATTTGAGATTGATTCTCGGTAAATTAACTTCTGAGCCAAGCAACATAAACTTTGTCGGCTGTGGGTACTTTGTTGATCGCAGCCAAGGGTCTTGCCACAAGTGGCAACATCCTTGTCTTTAGGTCAAAGGCAGAACTTTACTTATGATATGCTCGTATTAAGTTAATATAGGGTTATTGGAACGGGTGTTTCCATTATAAATTAATAATATGGGAATAATTATAAATTGCAACAGGCCGAGGGCTTACCGACACTAAAGGGTATATTCTTGATCAGTAGTAATATTTGAGACGCCCTAGTTAGTAACGTTCTTACTGGAATACCATATTATTCATAATACCACTTTAAATCGATAAAATCGATATATAGCAACTATTTCAAAGGAATTGCTGTTCTGTCTCTGAACTGCTCGAAACTTAATACTGAACTGCTTGATTTTCATGTGTATAATACTGCACTGCTTGATTTGCATGTGTATATGTATTCAAGTATTACATTGTGGGTATCTCCGACTGCGTACAGTTTTATTTATAAATGTAATATAATGTCCGTCAAAGTGTGTTTAGAGGTGTCTGATTGGAGAGTTTTCACATTTTCTCTTTAAACATTGCAATGCCCATTGTTAAAATTATTGAATGAAGTCCCCTCCATTTGGCGTACACTTCTCTCGAACAGAAAAAATTCCCGACGGTCGCTGTCCGCCCAAGAAAGTTTTTACTATATTTATGAGAAAATATATGTATGTATATGTATAAATCTTATAACATATGTATACAAAGTCGCAATTTTTAACACTCCGATTTGAAGAGTTGCTTGCATATTTTATTGTGCAACTAAATATTTTAAAATATTAAATATGTATATTTTATTAATCCTGTACCGACCAAAAAGGTTACATAACTGGTCTCTTGCCATTTTCGATTGTTAATAATATTTCTAAGCATATTTGGTACACTTTATAAATAGTAATTGAGAAATTTATAAAATGTACTCCTTTGATTTAACATATTAAATGTATTTTTTAATATTTTGCAATAAAAAAATCTATCTAATTATAGTGTATGTACATACTATGGAAAACTGTTAATTGTAGGCTCTCTTTAATTTCCCATTGCAGCCTTGCAACTCTTCTCAATTATTCGAGGGGTGAGACCATTTGTCCGCCCTGTCACAGGACTAAAGTTTTCCATGTTACAAGCCACTTTTCAGTTTCGAGTTCCAGTACTTTGGCTGGGTCATGCTTATTAAAAGCCTCTTGTTGTTATCCTAGGCACAGTAACCTTTTGCCCGGTTCCGCCCGCCCAAACAATTAGAGCACTAACAAATGCAATTACCAGTTTGCCAGCAGTTCACCTCTCCCCCCAGCCGCTCACTTGTAACAACACAATTGCTCTCATTGGCAACAATTGAGCCGCAGCCGAGAATCGACAGCCAGAGCATATCCTGCTCGTCCTGACAGCAAAAAAAAGTTTACCAAACGCGTGCCACATATTAAATTACATCGAAATATGTGCACACGATGATTTTCGCTGAGGGGCAGTTTGTAATTTGCTGGCATTTTCAATGATTTTATCAGCACCCAAGCACCGAGAACAGTATTTGAAATTTTGTTATTTTGATCTATGTATTTGTTTGATTCAACAGCCCAGTGTGTTATTTGATTTAATTTGCAGCACATAATTGTCGTAAAATTTAATTTGCTTATGTTCTTGTATTGTTGGTTGAAGGGTTTTTCGTATAGGCAACCAATTGAGGGCGTTACGAGGCAATTTTGTATGAAGTCCATAAATTATTGTATTAATCATCTTGATGGCTTTTCTCTGTTAGCGCTATAACAATAAATGTTATTTAAATACACATTATTTATACAGTCATTTAAAGCTTTCGCTGTAAGATCCCTAAATAAGATCAGCACATACATATTAGAGATTGTAACATTTTCGTATTGCTTCTAGTAAGCTCGCTTAATTATAATTATCATCGTCTAAATTGCTAACGCTTAAGTTTTGAAAATATCCCCAATTGCATTGGATCAATAATATTTTTTTTTAAACATCAAAAATAAAATTGGCAGTTTATAAATGTAGTAGTATGGTCTAAACAATTTGACCAACTTTAATCAAACGACTAATTAGTCGAACAAATTTAAGTATAAAATATTGTTTTTATTTAAAACTCAAGACCAAATCTGCTATATCGATATAGTATTATGGCTTGTACAATCTGAGCAAGATTGATCAAAGTCGGACCACTATATTTTATAGCTGCCTTAGCATCATTCGGTCCGAATTAAAATTTTTAAATAGGCCATTGCACATGTATATAGTTTTGGCTTGTCTAACATATCTGTTTCTTCCTCGTTTAATTTTAACTCGGCCCTCATTTTTATTTTATTGTGCACGTTCTTGTTCGGATTCGCTATGGGTCATATTTTTTGCACAATTTTTTTAAATAAAATGTGACTGCCTGTAATTGAATTTCACAAAGTTTATAATTGCAAATAAATACAACCTGGGTACACTTAACGAGGTAGAATCATTAGGAAGAGCGTAGTGCCACGCTGTATGAACGCATGTGTTAGAAAGAGATGCTCTTAGCCTACTTAGTTTTAACTTTTTCGAAGAGAAAGGAAAGTTTGTTTTGTTTTTTTTCCACTTAATTTGTATATTTGCTATAAGTTATTAGTTTTTTCCTTACTGCTTTTATTTCCAAGTCCTTGGGAACCCGCAGAAGTCTTAAGGACTTCCTACAAATAACTTATGGCAAATCGCACACCATGTGAACATATTTAAGTAAATTTTTATAATAATAAACGTTAAACAATGAGAGCAGCAAAGCACAAGTGTCAACAGTGTACTGACGTCTGGCCCTAAAAAATTGAGAGAGCTCTCTATAATGAGTCTACATTCTTTAGAGTACTTATAACACAACTATTTTTTCCAGCTTTTCTATAAACTAGCCTACCACTTGGATGACTCAGCAGAAGAAGGATAGTTTCTAAAATACAAATTTTTACTGAGATACTTATTATTGCAGGATAAATCTTTACAAACATTTACTACATTAATAAAACCGCCCTAATTTATTAAAAAACCTATCGTATTTCTTGTTTTAAACAGAGAGTCTCTGTTTTCTTTTATTTTGGTGAGATGCTCCTTCTTTATCCGTTTTTTTTTGCAGTTTATGTCCCCATAATGTTTATATATTTATGTACTTATCTGAAAAATATATAATATAATATATTAGCAACTATGGTGTGCCAAAAAAATACTAGCTCATATTTACCAAAGGCTATTTAATAGAAAGTTAGCAATAGTACTAGCCTATTGCAAATCTACAATAAATGATTTCCATAAACTTTTTCGCGTTCAGCATCCCAAAAATGTATTATTATTTACTATTATTTATTATTATTTTTGAGTGTATGTTGTGGGTCTGAGTCTCTGCGAAAAAACATCACGCGGTGTGCTCAACAAGAAGTCATCTGATTTGATCAGAAGCTTTTTATGTTTATTCTCAAATAATTGCCAACACGTGCCCTATCAGCGTCAATCAACCCAAACAGTGAACAGGGCTAGAGCTGAAAGGATAAGTAGAATGGGTATTGGGACTCTGCAGGATGCAAACGTTTTCACACTTATGCACATCATTTAGTGCATTCAGAACTACCCGCATATATTCAAAATTCATGTGCTTTGCTACCTGTTCGGGGGGTTGGTGCCTTTCGTGTCCTTTCAACGGCACCGTTAAGTAGCCGGCTAGCTGCCCTAACAACCGAGGCAAATGATTATAAGGCGATAAGGTCGCCATTGTCATTTAAAGCAGTCCCGCAGCGCGTCTCTGTGGCAATTTAATCAAATTAATTTTCTCACGTGCTGTCCTTTTTTGCCTCTCTCAGCAGGTAAGCAAAGCAAATCCGAGTTAATAAAATAGAGACAGACAATGCAAGAACTCAAGTGGTGTAAGTCCTTTGTAAATTTACCGACACACCAGTTCGAATTGGCAAACATATCCATGAAAGATTACTTCTTAGTTGGTCCGAACTCTCGATACACTATTGGGCAAAATATATATATAAAGATGTCTTCCTGTTGTTTATCTGAGGTGAAAAAATTATCTATTACAACGAGGTTATTTAAGAATGAAGGCAGAAGCGCTGCAGACTGATTTTTGTGTAAATTTTAAGTAAAAATAAGAGATATCTAAATAAAGTCAATAGGAAGTAATTAACTTAAATTTGGGGCATATCTAAACTTTATTGTGAGTAGTAGAAGTTAAATAAATAATTATGTCATATGCAATGAAATCGAACTTAATTGTACGAAAACACAAAAATCTTTGTTCATATAGAACAAATAGCTAACATTTTTATGTTAATATAAAACTTTAAACAAATAGAGCTGCACATCATAACTACACTCACAATAATATGTAAAATCGTCGAATACCTATGATTACCTTACCAGTAATAATTTCATTTGAGTTTTTATATAATTTCAAACATTCGAACAAATTGATTAAAACGAATCTCAACTTTTTTCACGGGACGGCTTAAGGTAAACTTTTGTTAAGAACGTCCTTGATTTCAGAATCTTTCCAAATCCTATTTGTTAGTTCATTAATCCAGTGCTGTATATATTCCATTTCTAATTGATTTTTAGCCTTAAAGTCCATTTGCTTAGGCTGTATGAAAATTAAGATTTAAATTATTTTGCATAATAAAATTAAATGTATTCTCGCTTAGTTCAGTTAATTTTTGGATGAGAACTATATCCTCATATCTTGGAAGTTTAAGGTTATAAGTTAAGAAGGCTTCTTAAGGAGCATGGTATAGAGAACGTAATTGGAATCGAACCGTAAAGGCCTGGCGTCGTATTTAAAATTATTATAAATATCCCCATCCTTTCAAGTTGTGTTTCAATGCATATTTGCAATGGCATCTTGTGTACATTTATTTCAAAAATTCGATTTTAATTCCATGTTCTATTTTTCACTGAAAAGTCACAGCCATATACGCTTACAGTCTTTTATTTATTTAAAGTACTTAATAGAAATTAAATTGGCTGCCGAATGGTTTTTAATAGAGAACAAGTAAGACTAATATAGTAAAGTATACCCGACTACAGAACACGCTGTAGAAATAAAAAAAAGAGATCCTTGTTAAGGACAAGAATACTGATATATCGGCGACGATGGATTTAATCAGAAAACTGTTGAGGATAATGTGCAATGAAGAAATTTCTAGATATACATACTATGTAAATTTAAAGAAAACGTTGGGAAGCAGTCGTAGTCGATATTATAATAGTATTAAACGGAAAAATTTAAATAAAATCAGGTCAAAGAAATACGATGTCATTCGGTATTCATGCTGAAGCCCGAGGATATTTCAGATTGGATTGATACCTATATTAAGGAATTTAAATTTAATATCAGGTGAAAGAATGATATGTTATTGCTGATTTTTATTGACGTTTTTTGCAGTGTAACTATGGTTCAAGCATATTTCTGTTTCGGGATCTCGGATTGGGAATCACGAAGTCGAGTTTATTTGACTACAACATTTTAACTTTTTTTAGATACCAAGCGAAGTATGTAGTACTTTGGTGTTATCAAATGAAAGATTACAACAAATACCATCAACCCATTTAACTTACATGATAAAAATGCCCACCTCACAATATTAAAACAATTTCTTATGTATATATGCATTTATATTAGTTGTTTATTGTTATTGTGGCTTGTGTTAATGCTTATAAAAATGTCGCTGTTTTTCTGAATTTGTTTTAATTTTTATGGCGTAAACGGCATACGACGCCTTCATTGAGTAGCTTTCTGTATAAGAAATATAAATATATATATATATATGTATATATATTTGTATACATGTTTTTGTAGTAATGCGAATGTGTAATAAATATATGCAAATAATGTAGTTTAAATTATTTCCCAGACATCTTTGCTATCATTTGCTCTGCTATAGTTTTCAGTCATTATACAATACAATTGTTTATAACTAAGTTGTGGGGCTTATGTTTCTTTATCAAAATATATCAAATGCTAACTTATGTGTTTAAAGCTTTCTATTTAGTTATTGTTTGTATTACATATCTGTTATTTTCAGTTTCAAATTTGCTCTCAAGTTAAAATTTGGCAGCTGGCTCAGGATTAAATCAAATATTCAAAAATGTTTAATAAAAAATTTGATTAGATGAAATTTATCTAGTAGTATAATTTTATAAACTAACCACACTTAAAATTTTCTTTTGTGGTAATACATAGTATATTATATCATAATTCACTTTGTTAGATTTTTAATTAATTTTTTATATTTCATTTCTTAATTTTGATTTATTATTATTGGTCTTCATTGTTTGTATTTAAGTATATAGGACAATATATATAGTATATATGTTTATATAATTTTCTGTGCCGTGTACGTTGCATAACAAATTTGTCAAACGATTTGATTGGTTTCATGCCAATGTTCATTTTGGAACTACAAGGAAAAATTTAAAGTTTTTAAGCATTACTTAACAATGTTCATATATTATGCATGAACAAATGAATTAAATGCCGAAATATCCTATCTTATTGCTCTTTTCATAGCTAACGTTTACCATAATTAGCCTATAAACAACCATTTTGTTTCCGAGGTGTTATTCTATTTATTTATGAAACTAGGTTCAATTCTGATGTGATCTATCAACACAGCTGACAGAGAGAAAGTTATGAATTGTTAACATATTATTCAGATATAAATCAATTGAATTTCATATAATTTTTTGATAAATTTGTTAAGTCCAGGCACACAGCAATTTTTAATTGTGAAGTAAAAATTGATAGTTTATTTTCATTGCATATTTTTGCAAGCCAAAAGCATTCGAACAAGCAAGCATAGAGTATTTACAAGTATATACTTATAATTAAACAAAATAAAGAAAATTCATCATGCTTATATGTATATGATTTATTAGATTTGTTATTTTGTTAAAACATAAATTAATAGTATAATAATATACTTAAGACAACTCGCTCAGAGTTGCGTAAAATGCATATATTTAATTTAAATTTAAGAAAAAAATCAGCATTTAATTTACACATTTAATTTTTGCTTTTTCTTTCAAAACAAAAAAAAAACATACATAAAACAAATCACACAATAAACAAACCAAAATCATTTAAAAAGAAATGCAATATTTTAAAAAATAAACGAAATAAACTTAACGCCTAATATCGCCAAATGCAACAACAGGTCACATTTGGCGCTGGGTCTTTTAGTCATTCACTCGAAGCTCTTCCTTAAAACAAAATTTAATTTTGCTGATCGTCATCGTCCAGCGGCATTATTGTGATTTGTGTCTTTGGAGCCGCTAGGTCCAGTATCCAAAATATATAAAAAAAACATGCGTACATATGTTTACATGTTCATGTGCCCTCCAAGTATGCGCTTAATATATCTAATTTAAAAACTAAATAAATTATATAACGCGACCGCTCCTCCGTTGTATTCGAAGCTGTAGTTGGTAAGTTGTCTAAGCCTATTGATTTTGTGAACGAGATTCGAACATCGCAGTCACATCGCGAATTGAGAATTGTGGTGAGATCTTTTCTCTGTTGCTGCAATGATTAAAATGGAAACATTTATTATGAATTAGATATATTAGATATGGATATATTTAATTTTGGGTTGTGAACTGTGACTTTGACTATCAATATCTTAACAGAACATCGCATTATTTCATCATTTAGTACAATAAAATAAACAAAAATCGTTTTCTTATATACTTAGAATATAATATAATATAATACGAGTATAATACTATTGATCGATAACTAAGTATTGCGAATATTCAAATAAATGGGGAATTAAGCTATAAAGAACTTCATATTGTTTTGATTTTAGCTACTTATGTATATACTAGTTCTGTCAACATGAAAAATTCGAATAAGTTTTTGAAAAATCAAAAAACCCACAAACTACAGCTACTTACTTGACGCTCGCATTGCTCTCTGTGGTTGCAGAGTGGGACATGGAGTTCCTGGAAAGGCGCTCGCGTCCTATTCCCCGCTCGAATTTGCTGGGCGCCGTTGTCGGTGTTATGATTGTCGCATTGTTGGCCGCATACTTCTGAGCTGCCGATTTGACGCTGTGCACCGAGAGAGTAGCATTGTTGCCTACATTGCTGGTATCACAATTTTGATTCTTCTCATCAGATATGCTGCGTACACGCTGTGTTCCATAGTCGCTGGCATGGTGCAGTGTGCTCTCGGAGCCAGCGCCTGCACGTGCAAGTTGTTTGAGATTCATATCCATGTCCTTTTGCAGCGAATGCATATCACCACGTGATTTGGACTTGATGCGCAGAGAATCGGATGCCTGAAAATTGTTGTCATCAGAGTTGAGCTCTGTTTTGGAGCGAGACTTCAGGGTGTCGCCGTAGTATTTCTGTGTCAACTGCTGGCGACGCTCTTCTTTGATCTTGTCGATACGTTCGCGATCAAGAATGACGCCTGTCAAGACACTTTTGCGTCCACCAGCGGGCGGATTAAGAGTTGCATTGGATTTAGGTTGCTGCTGCAGATGCAGCTGCTCCCGAGGGACATTGTTCTGTATCAGGGATATGCGGTTCTCAGTAGTAGGCGTCGTTATAAGCTGTTCCGGCTCACCGGCACGTTTCTGGCATATCTCCTCGGTGATGCTCATTCCCGGCAGACGCTTTGGGGGATTCAGTGTCTTGGGTCGCGTGAAATCAAAACTCTTGCGTCGATTGTTTAACTCAGGTAGCTCGGGCAGCTTACAAGCGGTCAAGTCCTGCAGCTGCTTGCCGCCAAACTCGCGCACAAAGGCATTTTCATCCAGCGATCGTGTAATCTTCTGTGCATTATTTAATTTTTTGAGCGGCACGGGCGCTGGCATAACTGGCTTCGGATGTATCGCAACGGGCAAGCTCAGCTCATTTGGTTTCTTCATGGAGCCGCCGCGCTGGGTAAAATCAAAGTTGGGCAGTTGTTCGACCGGTGAGCTCTCGAATTTGTTGGCCAGCTCCTTAACGCTGAAAGAAGGCGACTTGCTGGGCTGTTCGTGTTCCATGTTATTATGATCAGCGCTTGCCAAACTGTCTAGACTGTCCAGTTCGATTCTATCACTAGTTGGCTGCTTCTCTTCTGAATCTAAATCCAATTCGATTTCAAGCTTAAGTTCGTTTGCTTTGAGTTTCATTTCCTCGCCACGTATGTTCTCGTAAACTGTTTTTGGTTTGCGCAGTTCAATGTTTTCATAAAGGAGCTGCTGCTGTTCCTGTTCTAGCTCCAACAGCTGTTGCGTCATCTCTTCCGCTCGACTGGCGCTGACATCCTGTTGGTGCTCCTCCTCCATGATTTGTTTCAGACTCTGACCCTGCCGCTCATTCAGCATCTGATTCACTTCAGTGACCGAATTGCGAAACAGTTTCACTTGCTCATATACAATGTGCTCGTCAAAGTTGGTCTCCAAGAGCAGCGCTGGCTTTGCGGGAGGCTTCTCCTTCTCTGGCGACTTGTACGTAATGCTGATGGTCGACTTAATGGGACTACTGAGCATTCCCGATTGTAGCTTTTGGGGCGTCATTGCATTGCTCGGAGTTTGCTCAAAATCCTCATACAGTGGCGAGCTATCCTCCGTTGCCAGCAGCGAGTGCATGCTTAACTGCCGCTGCAGATGCTGGTAGCCAAACTCGCTGGGTGTTACTGATTGACTAGTATTGTCCGTAAAGTTCGAGTTGTTTGGTGAGCTGCAGATACCACCGCCGTTGGCCTGTAGCTGTTCCTTCACTGGCAGCGTTGCGGCACGGTTCGCTGGCTGTGGCAAACGTGGCTGCAGCGGCTGCAAATCCAATGATAACTCGCGCTTCAATGCATGCATATCCCGTTGTTCCACATCTTGCAAAATATTGAACTGTTGATCAAAGGGAAAAGAAAATCAAAGAATTAAGTATAGAATTATAAGTTTTATTTTTTATTTTTGACTTACATTATGGCCCAGACTTTCGTGCGAACTGCCCAAATAACTGCTGGCACCATCGACGCCAAGCAGCAGCTGCTGCTGTTGGATATTTGAGGAAACACCCGAAGCCAGAGACATGGCAGAGGCCAGCATAAGTGGCTCCATATCATATTGTGGTGTATTTACAGCCGAGCTGTTTTCCGAGCTCTCCGTATCGCACAGCAACAGCGAGTAGCGTGGACTGTGTGCTGGAGTTGTAGGAGTGGGCACAGATAATTTAATCGTAGTTTGATCCTCGGAGCACTGTTCGATGCGTGGCTGGCTGCGCAGCGAGACGTTTCCGTTTCTGTGGTTTTAAATGGGAATTGGAAATGTTAATTTAAGCTGGTTTGTCAGAGGAAGAGAAGCTACTCACGTCATGGACCTAGCTGCTGGCTCCGGTTTGCCGCCAGGCTGAGTAAAGGTGCCCTGATAACTGAAACGTTCCTTGGCCGCGAGCTGTTCCTTGCGCTTGGCGCCCAGCTGTACGGATGGATAGCTATAGCGTGTAGCGCCTGTGGCTGAGGTTGTTGGTGATGTCAGCTGTGCTTGGCCTGAACGCGCAGGCTTTGGCGGTGGATGCACCTCAACGCTTGCGAATTGCTGTGCTGGCGTGGGATGCTCCGGTGTGCCGCAGTCAATGAACTGTATATCCGACAACTGATCCTCAAGCTTATATCGCTTGCAGCAGTTCTCAGCGCCTGCAGGTTCGTGGCCACACGGCTGGGGAATAACTGGCAGCGTACGCGCTGCGCTGGGCGACAGCAGATTAAGGCGCGGCTGCTTCTTGGGGCTGGGATTGACGCTGTTCGTTTGGCTGGAGAACTCCTCGGGTCGAGCGCGCATAATGCGACGTGTGGCACAGCCAGTGGCAGGCGGCACATTCTCCTTGCCCACGCGCGGTGAGCTTACAAGCGATTCGCTCTCAGAGAAGATGCGCATTTCGGGCTCCTCGCGATCAAAGTTCAGGCCCAACTCAGAGAGTTCGCGGGATGGGCAGGTAGTCATGTGGCCGCGTTGCGGCGACTGCAATAGATCAAAATACGAGTCATGCGATACACTGCGCGAATGTCCCACTGTGCGCAGGCTGTCAATAGAATTGGAGCGTATGCAAAGCTCCATGGGCTTACTGCCCAGCGCAGAGTCACGTGAATCGCGTGTGGTCTCCAGCAGTTCAATCGACTTGGGTTTGTCGTGTTTGGACAGCTCCTTGCTAGCGTGCACATGGGACGCCTGCACGAAACTGACGCGGGAGGAGCCACTTGACTCCTTACTGGTGCCCTCGTTAATTAGTTTGTGACCTGGTTCATTGCCCTGACGCTGGCTTCGCGTAAATATGGATTTCCAGGAGGGCGTCTTATCTGGTTTGCGTTTTTGCCAGCTGCGCGGCACAGACAGCACCGTATGATACTTATCCGGCAAACTTGACGGACCTCCGCCCACCTCAATATAGGAGCCAATGTTGGAAGCTGCATTACCGCCGCTGGCCAACATGTTAATGGGCAGCGACTGTTTCAAATCGCTACTGCCTTCAATGCGCGAGTGTCGCTCCTGAGCTTCCTCTAGGCTAATCAGCTTGGCGCCACCAGTGCTCAGGCTCTTGGGTCGCTCCACCAGCACCAGGGACTGATCCTGCTCACGCTGCTCCACCAAGAGGCTCTCGCAATCCGTGAGTGACTCTAGACGCAGCTCTCCCGTAGGGGCTGGCACAGCGTTGCCAACAATGCTAAGACGCGCATTGTGATCCTCGAGCGCATCGAAGATATTGTGACAGTTGCGTATCAGGTACTCGGTAACCACAGCCTGAACGCCCACGCCACGTAACGCTGCAACGCCTCCAGACTCAAGCGCCGGAGATCGCAGCAAATTGGGCGCCCAGACAATGGCCAAATTCTTGTCCGTCATTCCAGTGCGTTCGTGATGTTGCGATACCTTATGCAAGTGCTCCGATAAATATTTCAGGGTGCTAAAAAAAGGCGAAGAAAAATATTTATTAAAAATTGCATAAGTTAATTAATTTATTTTTTTTTTAAATTTTGGAGAAAACAAATATTACTAGTGTATATATTTTACCCTTGTTGATTTGCTAGTTATATTGCTTCTACGTTAATAAACAAAAAAAAAAAGAAGCTTTTTTTTATAAGCTATATAAAATTGTGATCGGATCCGCATGCTATAAACTGTGTCCAGAACTTTTGAAAATAGTTTCTAATTTATGATCAGATTGTTATAAAATATACCGGACAAAGATAGATATCATTTACATAATGAATTTGAATAATTTAAAATAGCAAATCCAGATTCATACATATTTCTTGGCTATAAATTATAATTAAAATATACTTTAGTTTATTTTGATACAGCACACTTCCTAAAGAGTTTATGAAATCGTCAAAGCCAGAAGTTCGAATTCTTGCTACATATATGTATATTTAGTTTACAAAAACATATAAATAAGATATTTATATAGACTAGGCAATTTTCGATAAGATAGCTTTCGCGCTAAACGAAAAGGGCTAGATTTTCTGAAGAAGATAGCTTTTTTAAAATAAATACGAACATAGTTTAATGAAATTAAAGATGTTTACCTAATCGAAAATGCAAGAAAATATCTCATTAACTTGTCATATAACATTTTTAAATTAATTTTTAACATAAACGCAAAATGTTGGTTCAAAAAATACATGCGATAGTTTTTGCGTTCAAGTGCACAATTTTTAAATAAATACGTTTCAATACTAAATTGCAAAGAAGTAGAAGTTATGTATGGAAGTGAAAATATGAAGCGAGTTAATTATCGTCTTAAAACAAAAACTAGAAGACGAAATATATTATTATTATATATATTATTACTATAAAACCTTTAGACGACAATAAGACAAAACTGTTTAGGAAACTCGGATGGAAATAGTATTAAGCATAGATCAAAGATCAGTTCAACTCAGAATGATTTAGTTTGACGATTTAATAACACTTTTACAATACGAGTATTGTTTATTTTTAAGTTTCTTCCAAGACTGAACTAGTTAAATTTCATAGCGATTGCTTTGGTCTCCGTTTAGTTAAATTAAGAATATTTACCGATAGTGTGGTGGCGGCAGTTTTAGAACCGTCTCCTTCATCAGACGCAAACGTTCGTCGGCTTCGTCGGCCTTCACCTGAATAGCCTCCACAAAATTGTCGTACAGTTGATAGGTGCACAGCGGATTTGGCAGCTCACGGAAGTACATTTTGAGCAGCGAGCTAACAGCATGAATGTCCTGCTTCATTTCTGGATTTCCAAGATCCGGCACGCGCTCTTCATCGAAGGCGCGACGCAGTCGCTGAATGTTTGATGTGATGCCCGAAAGTCGATAGATGCCATCGATGACGCCATAGTTTTCAATAAATTCGGCACAGGACCGTAGTACCATGGGTATGTCCTGGCCGCTGTTTAGCAAATGCTCCGAAAGATCACAGGAAAACACACGTTCCCTGTAAATGCCGCTCTGCTTAAGACGGCGACGCGACGGGCGCGATAGTATAAAAGAGCGAAAGAAAGCAATTAACTTGCCATGTTTTCGCAGCACCGGCTTTGTGGGCGATGCATCCAGGTGCCCAACCAGTGGCGCTGGCATAGGAAAGTTCCGTGGCACCTTATCACCAATGGTGGCCACACAGGACTGCGGAAAGAAGCCAACCTCGTAGAGGGACTTCTGCAAATGCGATTTTTTGCCGCGCCACCAAATCGATTCCGCCGGACTGGGCATATCAATCACTGAGATCATATCGCCCACCTCAATGTTAATCTCGTCCGGCGCCTGCGCCTGATAGCGTCGCACTCCGTATGCTGCACCCACTGCCGGTGTATTAATCGTACGCTGCGTTTCTCCATCGGCCAGGGGCAGGCGACGACCCTTGTTATCCAGCTGCAACCAGGTAAGTATGGTGCCGCAAGTCAACGAGTCGGAGGCAATTTTGGAAAAGCGTTCAAGATACTTGGCCACCGCATATTCAACATCCTGCTCACTCTGCAGCTGTGCCTCTGCCTCCAGTTCGCACATATTGCGCAATCCGCTGATTTTGCGATCATAGACACAACGATGCAGCATCTCGTCAAGCATTTGCATATTTTCGTAGCTGCGCTTAATCAGGAACGGCTCGCAGCGCTGTGGACAGACGCGTATGATGAACCAGCAGCTTTCTGGCGTAAATCCAGAAGAACGAATTGAACTATAGGCCAGCTCGCCGCCAATCGACTGCGAGGCAATGCTGCTGCCCATTTGCTCGGATTTATCGTCCAGCAGCTGCACCAAAAGAGCGCCCAGCTGTACGCGCTCGTAATGGAAGTGTGCGCACTCCTCCAGCTTGGGAAAGCGACATGATTTCTGCAAAATGAACAGTATTAGTATATCAAGCTAAAAAGTGCCAAATTTATTGATACTCACGCTGTTCAATGACTGCACAGCCATGTGCCTGCTGGGCTTGGGTGGTGCTGCTGTTGCACCAAGCGTCGTTGCCGCTGGTGGACTACAGCTGGACTCTGTGGAGGCATTTGAGATTTGTGATGTATTCATGGAAGCAAACATCTCCTGGTAGCTGCCAGCCAAGCCCAAATTAAGGCCGCCCAAACTATCAACTGGCACAATTTTAAAGTTTAACTGCGCATTGATCGCAGCCGCCGGCGCATCCGTTTCATAATGGAGCGGTGCATCCTTGGAGTGATTGGACATCACTGGCTGCAGCTGACAGCTAGACTCATTGGATGTCGACAGCGCATGTGCATGCAGCTGAGCCGCCAAAGCGCCGCTCATCTTCTCGGACATGGTATGTAGGGGAGGATTATACAGAATTAATCATCTGCAAAAAGAGAAAAAAAATATAGGTTTTTTGAAGTTTGATATTTAAATACACGCGCTTAATTTGTTTTTAAATTATAAATTGTTAATTTATAGACTTGTATTGTTTATATTTAATTTTTAATTATTTTTGTAATGGTAAACCCAAGCTGCGGTCCCGTTTTCCAATTACAAATTTATGTCCCATTTTATTTCGATTTTTGTACTAAAACTGTCAAATAATCGATGTTAAAATCGATGCATTGCTGTTTTAATTCCGCAGTCGATGCATCGATGTAGAAATTAACATCGCAATACATCGATACGCCTATATTAGTATCTAAAGGCAAATTGAATGTTACACCAAATCACGATTAAAATATCTTTTTTTTTTTTAATTTTAATTTATTAGTTGAATAAAGATAAAGCAAAGTATTCCATGGCTAAATTGTTTTAGAACAATTAGTAATTTCATGTTTTTTTTATAATTTTTATTAGTTTTTCTTTCTTCTATTAATAACAGAAAGAAACCGATTTAATAAATATATGTAATTAAAAAGATCGCTGTTGCTGATATTATAATTTACTGTGATATTGAATTGGAGTATATGATGATACGTTTACGCATACGGTTTATTCGAGGGTATATTTAATATATCAAATAAAGTATATAGTTTAAAATCACAATTATTGTGACTACTTAACTCGATTGTATTTCTAATATATTTATTAAAAGTCTAAAACTAGATGTCATTTATTAAATGTTTTGAATTTGTCAACGTTGAGAAAATCACCTCAATTTGTTTACGCATCGAATTTATATTTACAAATAAATACGGTAAACAGCGGCAGGAATATGAGATAACGTGTCTCAGATGATATTACATATTTATTATATTATAATAATAAACATCACTTAAAAACATTAAATTAATATACTCGTTATTACGCACATTACATAATGAAATTTTATACAAGGCAGCTTAAATAAGAGCTCTTGAATCTTCTAATGTTTAATTTGCTTTAAACGTGACTCGCCAGAAAATAGTGTATTGTAAGTATTACTTTGATACTATGTATGTAAGAGCATTTCTATGTTACTAATTTATAAAAACGATTGAATTAATTCAATAAAGAAAGTAACAAAGCTTCGAAATACTTGCATGACTCGCGAAGCATTATTTATTCTGCTTTGTGGATTTTGCAGTCTTTTCAGCGAGTAAATATTACACTCGGAAAAAAAGGTACATTAAATATTTTAAAGCAGAAAGTACTGTTTTTTTAATGCTTGAAAAAAGTTTACTTAGATAAATAGATATCTTATATATATTTATTAAAGAAAATTCTCGAAGCATTATTCTGCTTTGTGGATTTTGCAGTATTTTTCAGCATTGAACTTTACACTCGCAAAAACAACATACTTAATTGATGACAAAACAGTTACAAGAAGGTAAATTAAATATTTTAATGCAGAAAGAACTATTTTATTTAATGCTTGAAAATATTTTACTTAGATTAATAAATATCTAATATATATATATTTAAAAAAAAAACCCGAATTTTTTAATATTTAAAACCTAGCAATCACAACAAATATATTGTAATTTATAGAAATCACAATATAATTTATATTTAAAAATATGTATTAATGCCAATTTCTTCAACTTTAAATTGTATTTGGGAAATTGAATTTGTTGTTTAACAAACACACGTAATTATTTGCAGTGTATGCGATATATGCCGCTCGCATTTACTTTCTAACACCACGCACCTCTTTTATCAATTACCCAGGCCGACGTTCTACTTTCGGCCAGCAGCTCTCTATGGGCAAAAGCGTTGTGCCGTGTCTGGAATTCCTTTATTTGGAATAAGGCCAGTGGCTCAGACGACCGCTTAAGGATGTGGCACAACCAAAGCATTCGCTTACGTATAACTCAATGGATACACATATATCCCATCTATAAGCAGATACAATAAATATTTATAAGCAACCAGTTGGAACTGATGCCGACTTGGCTAGCGGCAGTTCTGATTTACAGGCGACACGAAATGCAGCCGTTGGACGGCCCGCAACATTTAAACTTTCATAAATAACAACCAGGGGAGGCGGCAGGGGAGCTTAGACTGTGGCAGAAAATGAGATAGAGACATACACGTACCTCATAGAAAGAGATAGGCAATACCGTTGGCGTCGGCGTCGGCGAAATCGCAGAGCGAGACGGAAACGAGTTTTTTTTTCTCTCGAGGATGGGGGGACGTGGTACCTGGCACTGGACACCGGGCACCGGGCAACGGGCCGCGACTACCGGGGCCCCTGGGGTGGACTGGGTACGTTCATCAAATGCAACAAAACTATTAAAAATGTTGACGCTAACGGTTTGAAAATGCAGCACATAAAGAAATACAAAACGACAAACGACAAAAAAAAAAGTGTGCATAAAAAAGCGTTGAACGAAATAAACAATTTGGTAAAAACAAACGGCAACGGGCTGAGAAACAAAAAAACAAAAAATAAAATAAAAATAAAAGAAGTAAAGACGTATAAATACCCATAGATCAATGCGGTCAAATGTAGCTGTAATTTGGTATAGCACACGGGAAATGGATAAAAATCGTAAATATATGCGTGAGATTAACATTATTAATGATATTTTTGACATTTGGTCCATTCTACGTCGTTTGGGTCAACTTTTATACTCTATTCCCAAAACAAAAATAGAGTTATATGAATTAATTTGATTTTCTGTTAAATCAGCAATAACATTTAACAATTTTTTTAAAATTATGTAAATCATTGGGGATGCAAAATTGAGTTAAAAAATTCTGACTTGTATTTTTACACCCTGTACATATTAAAAATGGGTAAAATGGTAAAAAAACTGTTTCAAATGTATCGAATTTCGACTCGGTACAGTGCGTACTGTAGTTGGGTATACTCTACTATAGAACTGTTAGTTGTTCATAACAGTTATGGTCTTCTATTATAGTTATTTACTTAAGTTAAATTGTATTATTCAATTTAATAATATAAATAGTTGATATTTGACATCTTTAGTAATATAAGCTGATCGCTTCCTGTGCTTTTGTAAGCCATAACGTCAGGTTAAGAATTATTTAATGTTATCTCTAAATTTAAATTATTCCAGACTTAACATTTTGCTGAAAGTAGGATCATAGGGACTGAGTCTGCTAATATATCTGTTGCAACGGGAAATACTTTTCTTAAAACTCATTTCAGCTTTTAGGAGAGTCCTTTCTCCACTATATTAAAAGCAACGTTCCGCAATATATGATTCCTATTTTATTGAGGTGACTTCTCCATGACCTATGAAAGGACCTACAATTATCCTGAGCGAATTCTTTCCAATCAAATTCAACATTTTACATTAATCAGAATATATATTTTTTTTTCTATTTATCGTGGATAACCCGTGGTTTAACAATCCTATTTTCGTATTAATAAACGATTATAAATATTTATAAGTGTGGTTGGCGTTTAATGTACTTCATGTAATCGCTTTTAAAAACTATTTTAAGTAATTATTTATTAATAGAAAGTTTTGTTATACAATAAAAAGTGGGTTTGTTATCGTGGATTTAAATAAATCTGCCTTTATCAGAACAAACATATAAGTGTAAATATAGACTTTGTATAATATATACTCAATAACTTTTTAAAACAAATTCTCTGTCGAAGAAAATAATTTAATGACAAATAAATGCTGTTATTCAACTAAACAACAGCGTTATTAACTAGAAACAACATCAAGACTTAAATCATTTAATTTACAATCTTTGGAGATTAGCTAAAGGATACAAATTTCTGTTCATAAATGAACACAATAGTTGTATGCTTAAATACAAAATTCATTTAACATATATATATTTTTTAAGTTGTAATTCTTAATTAAACATACAAAAAATATGTATTTAAATATACAAATTTTTTTTTATTATTAAGATATTTAGATATTTATATTTTATCAATTTACATACTGGTGTTTATTGTTCAGTTTATTATTTATTATTTATAATAAAGTTCAGTTTATTATTTTCTATTATTTCCTATATTGTCTTATTATGTTGACTAAACATTTTAAAAGTCTCATAGATTGGTTGTATTTTCAATATGTGGGATAACGAAAATTAAAAATGTACGAAACAGTTTCTGTCTTTTCAAGCATAAGAAATAACAATCTTTAAAAGTTTGAAGCTGCGCTAAAAATTTTAATAAAATATTGGAAGCTGCGCTAGAAAAATTTTAATAAATTTTGGTTATCTTTAATAAGAAATTTTGGCTGTGCCTTAGTCAAGACATACAGTTTTATATAAGTTATATTGAAGATTAGATTAATTTATAGACATATTCAAAAAGTATCTAGATTTTCAATGACAAAGACTGTATGATAATCAACATGCCCGCTGCAACTAACTATTGCCCAGTATTTTCACATTCAAATTTGTTGCTGCAATTGTCGTAATCGTTGTTGTTCGGTAACGTTGTTCGTTTTTTGGTGAGTACTTATGTATATCTGAAATAAAATTTATCTCACAAATTAACAACGTTTCGGCTGATTAGCTGCAGTTGTTATTATTGTTGATGTTTTGGGGTTTGGGTTTGGTGTTGCAATTGCAGTTGCAGTTGCAGTTGGCTTTTGTTTTATCCATGCACTTTGGCACCGGTACGATGAAGACATTTTCCCAGGCAGCAAAACCAAACGGTCAGCCAAATCATGTACGTCACTTTCTCCAATCAATTAAGCTGCATGTGCAATGTGTGTGTGTGTGTGCTGGTTTGTATCTGTGTGTCTGGGTAGCGATTTCAATCGCTTGCAGCGTTCGTAGACTAATTAATGCTATGAAATAACTTAATATTGAACAATAGTTGATGGCTTTTTAATAGCCGGTTTTACTTTTTTTTTTCGGTATGTCTCTATCTCTCACGACTAACCCAATTGAGAAATTGAAAACTGAACTGACCTGCAATGATTGCAGTTGAAAGATACTTGTACTTGTATTTAATAAGCGCACAATGCACACATTCTAACCTGTCCGTCGTCGTCTAACGTGGCAGTCAGTCGCTTGTGCTAATTTATGGCCCAAACTGGGTCAATTCTCAGCGCCGTTTCTAGAGCACACAATTTCAGTTGCAACAAATGATGATGTCGACCATAAAAGACTTAAGACTTTATATGCATAATGTGCTCAACTTAGTTGTCAGTCAGTCAGATAGTTAGTTAGTTAGTAGATACGCTCAACAAGTGCAGAATGATGTGCATCTGAATGATACTGACATATACAGCAGCGGGCAACACAATAGGAACACATCCATAAGGAAGTGGGCGGAGCTACAACCAAGCAAATTATAGCTTTTGCCACAAATCTTAGGGAAGTGCTTTGCAATGATTCTAGTGCATTAAGTGTTAATGGTTTCTAGGAACAAAAGAAAGAGAACACCATAAAAAATAAGCACATAAAACTTTAGCACAGCTTGAGATTTTTTTTTAAATGCTATGCAGTTTATTATCGGAAGAAATGGAACTTATATTGCAACTACGAATAAACGGCGTATCTGACTTCAAACTTATAGATAATATCGGTTTATTTACACCAGTTTCAGGTTCTACTTTTCGCATTATTGTAAAGTTTATTATCAGAAAAAATGGAACTTCTATTAAAACACCGCATCTAACTTCAAACTTATAAATAATATTGATTTATTTTAAACAGTTTGAGGTTCTACTTTTCGCATTATATTCAACTTTCTGTACTCTTGGGTAATTTATGCAAAATTTGTAAATTTTATTTTTCTCTTCTGATTTTCAACAAAGTTTGACGAGGCTGACATTTTTTATGATCAAAAATATATAAAAAGTAATCTCTCGATAAAACATTCAGGTATATGAAAAACACGAAAGAATAAACAATTGGTTTTTCTTCAGATTAAAACTTAATTGAAATTTTTCAAACTTAACACCGAGACTTATTGAAAAACATTAATTTTTATTTACAAGCGATATTATGACTGTCACATCAAATTATTGCACATTATTGCACAACTATAGTCTTTGTTTAATTACATTTATAATATTTTAAACATTCTTGAAATATGATATTTTCGCAATCGATTGTTTTTCTCAGAATTTATATGTTTAACGTTCATTTACAGAGCCTTTAAGATTAAAACTAAAATATTTATTGCAAGTACGAGTAACTCAAGATTCCACCTTCTCAGAATGACTTGCATTGGCTTAGTCACGCTTTAGTCGGTGCTATTTAAATAACTTTAACTGCACCACAATGGGCAATTATAAAATGTAAACCGAACCCCTCTTGTATAGCTAATATATATATATACCAAATGATGACTAGGAACAACACAAATGATTCACAATTTTTAAGTTAATGCCAATTAAATTTACTATATACACTATATACGATGCATAATGTCTGCTACAGTCTACACTTTTAGCGCCAATTTAATACAATTTCAAATTTCTCATGGGCAATGACTAATGAGTTCACATAAAAGTCATTAAACTGACCAATTTCAATGACTACATAGCGAGTTTGTATATATTTTATGTATGAGCCGCGCTCATTAAACACTCGACACATGAAATATGATGGCATATAATCTATGAGCTTGTGTCGTCTCCCTCCCATAGCGGTTTCCAAATTATGCCCCCAAGGCTGCTCCGATTCCGGTTCCATGTCGGATCTGTATTCAGCTACTGGTTGCTAATCTTTAAAGCAGCACCGTATCAATCTACGCCTCAGCTGACACCGAGGCACTTGCTAGTCGCGAAATCTGATCAGTCTGGCGCGCTTCGTTGACTCATATATATATATAATGTAGATTTGTTTACATAAGTATGTATAAATCAACAGAGAATCAAAGAGACAGGGCTCTCTCTCTGCTACCAACTCCGCCTCTAACACTTTGCCCTGCTGACTCACATTAAAAAGTTGACCGGTTGCAGGGTGTAGGGTTGTGGCATAGTTGTGGAGGGAGCATGCACTGTAATTAGTCTAAATGTAGTTGCATATTAAGTCAACTGTGGGAGCCGCTTTCATTGGATTTATATTTTAGCATGACTGTGCCCAACATTTTAGATGACTCTCATTACAGACATACCTCGTAAAATGCCGAGCTTTCAACTTCCGGTCACATAACAGGTGCAGTAAATTCAAATGAACTGAAAGTTAGTAAACTTAACACCAAATTGTGTATGCCCTTCTGCGAAATATAAACAATGTTTCATTTGAGTGCTTTTATACTTTTTTTTTTAATTATAAGTTATACAAGTTCTTTGTATAAATTTCATTTTCTATATATTGGAATGTACTTATTACCTATTTCTTAGTTGCGAATCATGGTTAGAGCCACAGTTTAAATAGATTCTCTTTGGGACTTATTTAAATTATATTTCAGCTGCGAATATAATTCTTCATAATAAGTTCAACCTCACAATTAGCTAATAAACGCTTTCGACGATATTACCCTAAGCCACATATTTAAGTTTGCCTTGAGCAAGTTTCCACACCTTAAATACAACATCTAATAATAAATTATCAAAATAATACCAGTATAAAAAAAATAAAAAAAAAAAGCAGTAAATTAATTTTCATTTTTTGTTAATGAAAAATAAAACAATGCAGGAAATGACATTCCAGTGATCCATATACAAAAATGATTTTCTTTTTAAGCTGTTCGTAAAATAGCTAAAAACTACGCTTAGATATTTTTGAGCCACTTATTTCTATCATTTTTTTGCAGTTTAATTATGATTATAAAATACAAATTTTTTGTTTATTGCTTACATGAACAAATAAACTTAAAAAACTATAACATTCGCAGTTTAAATATCCTCAAATAAACATATTTCTTTTATGTCTATATTAAAAAGTTTACTTAAAAAATTAAAAATTAATATTGACCTCCACAACTTCTTCTGTTTTAAAAACTATTTAGCATTGTACGTAGGAACAGGAAATTGTTTAATAATCGCTATCAAACATATAATATTATTATAGGATTATGGTCCTAGAATAACAATCATAACTTTATTATTTTTATTCCGACCCTAATTTTTATAAGTAGATTATAATTGTATATAAAAAAAATAAAAAATAAAAGCGAAATCGTTCAATTCGTTGGCCATGTAAATTTTCTACTTTGACATTTTGTGCAGAATTTCGCCCGGGCCGGGTCTTCGAGCCATAAAACCTAGCCTAATGTCATTTAACGACGCTTATGCCGATGCCAAAGTCGACATTGCTGAGGCTCTTGCCAAGCATACAGGTACAAACAAAACTTTTTAATGGAAGTGAAAGTTTTGCGCAGCGGTGGAGTCAAAAAAATAATATATGTATATAAAAAAAAAAATTTTGCCCAACACTCTCGCTGCATATCTAAAAAGTTTTTTATTTTTTTTTATTTTTTTTTTATTAGGCTGATAGCGCCAGCATGCCAAATGCTTAAAAATAAACAAAATAAACAAGAAATTAAGTGTACAATAAAATGCACATTAACAAATATGCGAAACAGCTGCTGGAAAGCGCGAGCCAAAAATATTTAGAAACAAACGTCAGCATTTTGGTAATTTAATTAAATTTAATTATTATTCTGCTTCGCATAACTTAAATGTGTGGGCTATGCATATAAATTGTTAAATAAAGTGTTGATTTTCAATAGAAGAACAATGAAAAAAAGCGACAAGTTGTGCGGAGAATGGAAAGAAATACAATTAGCACAAGCATTGAAACAAATATTCAATGAAAGTTGAAATGTGATGAACAATAATAAAAATTTGTATATTTACTTATATATTAGAAATTAACGATACTGTTGTTTATATATTTATTTTTGTTAATACTATTTACACTCATAAAAATGGATAAAAGGGTTTTTCTTGTGTTTATCTTGGAGTAATTTGTCCAATAAATAATTTTCTTTTGGGCATTTTAAAAATAATATTTTTTAAATATAGATGTATCAAAACATTGATATAAAAATCAGCAAAGATATTTTTGTAAGTTGCTCTAAGTATAAAATTTCTTATAATTTTTGGCAAAACTTTTAAGACATTTTTTATTTGTTGCCTTGTGTCGTTTTTTTTTTGTTTTCTGGCATTTCAAGAGGCTATGTTTAGAAATCTATTTTATACGCAAATCTATAGACAGGAATTTATATAAATAGTACGTTTGTGTTTTGTAAAGTCAACGTTACTAGTAAAAGTCAAATCGACAAGTTAATTGAGTACTCTGAACCGGAATCGAAAATGGTATCATATTGCAAAAAGTTTGGATAATGCTAAATGTAAGGTAGCTGTGAAAAAAGTTTAAAATATCAATATCAATATCAATCTATGTTACAATCGTTAAAAAACCTACTTTTATAGGGAAAATTTAAATCTTTTAGTGAGATATTCTATAACTACTCAGATATGAAAAATCTTTTTGTTTGTCACGTTCTTCACATTCGCGTTCTTAATCTTTAAAAACACAATGTGTGGGCAGTTTCTCACAAGATTTCATCGACCCTGAAAATTATTTTACAATATTTTAATGAGTTGACTTATTTTTTGCTGCCAACTAAATAGCTAAAAAAAAGTTCTGCATATTTTTGGATAAAAAATACGATTTCACATTAGTTTTCTATTAAAATTGCAACTCATCTATAGCAAAAACTTGGTAAAAGCATTTAGAACCGATTTTTATTAATATTCAGTTAAGATATATATATCAAATATCAAAAGTTGATTTTTTTTGGCATGAACTAAGTTTCTTTTTTTTTTATATTAAAATTATTGTTGTAATTCTTTGTGACCTTTGTTTGTTAGCAGATAAGCTTAGTCGGCTCGAGGTCGAATCTTCTATTATTAAATATCATTTTAAAACAAAAGCATTTTCAATTTTTCCATCGATCTTTCTATATATAATAATCGAATTTTTATCAAATCCGGTACCATTATTTAATATAAAAGTAAGTAAGATTGCTTCAGCTATTGTTAAAGCCAAAAAAGTTTTCTTGCGACTTATTAATTTACAAACGCTCGTTTCTATGTTAGCTTTAGGTCCATCATTTAATTTTTTCCGATATTCAATTATATTATGAACATAAATAAAAACTACAGATATTATATTTAATCTGTAGTTTTCATTTATGTTCAAAAAGACCTTTATATCATAGTGCAATTATTACAGTACGGTAGATCACCTATATGACTAATCTTCAAGTAGTACATTGCTTACAGTACTTCTCCCTGCTGCAATTTTCTGTGACAATTTATTCTCTTTCCCTTCTCATGAATATTCTAATTACTTTTTTATTTATTACTATATTGTAATTCAATTTCATATCTGTGATTCAATTGAATACGTACCGATAAAAGAATGTTGATTTTATTTTATCAATAATGTATAGATTCTGTGTCACAACTGTGACTCATAGTGAAAACCATGTCTGAATGCCAAAATATATCTCAAATGGCAACAGATACTTAAGTACAAAAGTACTTAGTCACACTGTAATCTAGTGTACTGATAATATTATTATGTATTTATGTATATACGATTATGTATCTATTTATATAGACAGGCTATATTTTTATTTAAACTCGTTTCATAAGAGAAAATAAATATTCAAATGATTCGAGATTGAATAAATTAATTAGGCTGGCCTATAGATACGATAATAATCAATAGCAAAAATTAGTGAAACTATTCATATTTCTTTTCACACAAAATAATGAAGTTAAGTTCTTATCAATGGAATCAATAGCGAAATTTGTGAAATTTTTCTATGAGTTGTATATTTATAAAGCCAACATTTTAAATATCCTCAACTATACTTCGCTAATTTGCTGCACTTATTCTTTAAGACTTGGCGAGTTTTTCATATGACGTAGTTCATCAAACATAAAATCGTCAGCGTAATGTTGATGGTTTTTGTTTCAAATGACCGGCAACAACAACAACAATAAGAAACAGCAGCAAACGTCGAGTTGTCAGTTTCAATTAAAATCAATTGAGCTCAATTATTTGATACACAGATGAAATAAAAAAATCCCGCGCGCTACAAGTTTCTGTTTTCATAAATATGAAATTTACTTTTGTCTGTGTGTGTGTGTGTGTGGGTTTTTGTTGGTATGTGGCCCTCAAAATATTAAGAATAGGGGCGTGGCCAATGAGAATTTAAATGAGCGCATGTTGTAAATAATAAACAATATGCGAAAAACGAAACGAGAAACGAGAAACTCGAGGCACAGGTGTAAACAGCAATAACAACATCAGTTACAAACATGGCAACAAAACGAGAGCCACAAAATAAAAAAAAAAACAAGTGAAAAAGACACTTTTTGCAGTTGCTTGTTATATACCCTGTGAAATATAAACAACCGGTTATGATAACGTATGCATATGCTTTTTGAAATATTGTAAATATTGATATGTCACGCAATCTTTTTGACTGGTAGACTCATTATATTATTAACATTTTTATAGTACCCAGGCTACATTTAGCAATTCTAATAAATGTAAAAAAAAAAATGGTGTGAATATTCTACATTTTCGCATGTTAAAAAAATCGGAATTAAAAAAAAATTATACATTTTAAACAGTGTCGCAGTTACGATTTCAAAGCAATTAGTAATTATAATATATTTATTTTTTTATTTTACATAAAAAATTGAATTGAATAAGCAATATATTATTCAGTTTCAATAATGATCATTATTACTTTTTTGTTGAAAAATAAAAATTAAACATTGAATTTAACAACAGCATATTATTTAAACTGTTCTCTTATGGTATTGCAAAGAGGTTATTAGTTTTTGTTTTATTATCAAAAGTTTTAAATTAAGATATTGCCATAAATCTGCTGGATATATCGAAAAGCCCGATCTATAGAAGAAAATTCTTATTTTTATTATTAAAGGCTTTTTACACTATTTAAATGTGTAAATGCGACTTTTTTAAAGTGTTGTTTTCGTTGTTGTGAACTAAGTCACAAAGTCGTATTTACGATTTTATCGATAATTTCAACTCGATAGTACGATTTTTCAGGTCTGGTAATCTTTAAAGTTTGCTGTTAAATTTTGAATAACACGCAGTTTGGGGAGTGAGAATAAGTATAATTTGAAATTCTTCCATCATATTGGCCTTCTCCTCATTTTTTGGAATATTTGCAATAAAATTGGGTTTAAATTTTTAACAAAGTTTATTATTATTAGCATTTTATTATGCATTTTAGCTAATATTGCTTAAATATCAAATTCACTCAGCTATATATGTCAAATCAATACAAAAAACAGTTGATAAAATGCTGAAATGTGTAATGTAAACAAACATTTCAGAATTTGGCATTTTCAAACCAAAATGCCAAATGCAATTCCTAGTGTAAAAAGACTATAACAAAGTATTCAAAATATGGCATGTTTATTTTTTTTTTTGTGCTGAGTATCTGTTGGTAGAATATTACAGATTACAAACACTCTTTACTTGTTTTGACTTTAACTTTTGATGTTGTTATTCCTATGTTTAATAAGCCACAAGAAAACAGATGTTACCAGCCAGTTGGTCAGTTCTGGCTTACGGCAAGGGTTAAAAACACAGAGCACGATGCTCTTTTCACTGTTATTCGATGCCAGACAACAGACCCAAGTAGGTGTAATAGTTGTAGGTGTGCGTATTTGCAACATGGTGTGTGTGTGTGTGCTTGAGCGGATGTTTGAGTTGAGTGCACAGCTACCGAGGCGCAACGAAATTAATCGAACTCTTTGCGCACGTTATGCTTTCAACACGAGGCATATACAATATAGAAGTACACACGTGGACATAAAAATAGTTGCAGTTGTTTTAAATGTTTTTTTTTAATGTAATAATAATTACCATATTTAAAAAAAAATTAAACATTTTTACTACTAACAGCTTTGTTTACTAAAGAAGAGGCTAATTCCATTAGTTTAAATTTGTTTACCTATCAAAAAACATGCAGTTTTTGCTGTAATTAGTATTTCTTAATAATCAAACTAAAACAAACCAAAATATTTTATTTTTTTAATTTCTAGTTATATTGTGAATTTTCTTAGAATTTTTTTTTAAATATTGAAAATTATCACTTATTGAGAATAAAAACCAATCTTGCCACATTTAAAAAAAGGAGAAAAATAGGGAGGAGAAGGAGCAGAAAAATAGGAGGAGGAGTTGAGTACGTGATAGAAAATTAAATCCCAATTTCTTCCACTCTAAAAATTATTTTAAATTTTATAGTTATATTTAACAAAATATTATAAGCAATAATTTTGTTTCTATTTTTCTATCCATTTGTGTTTGCATTTATACAGTACCCTTGTATATACATATACTACATACATATATGCAGTTGTAGGTAAATTTTATATATTGTCTAGTTATCTAGCAACTTGACACGTTTCGGTCTGCAAGCTGAATCGGTCGGTTATTTTCATCGGTTTGGCATTGCGCGCTATGAAGCTATGAAATGTGCCATAATCGTGCGCAGTCGCAGCGCGAATCTTTGGCTAAAGACGTGAGGTACATAATAATAACAGTACTCGTTATATCGTATACATATAACACTCATACTCGTAATAATAATAAGAAAGCTTGCCCAAAATAAAAAAAGACAGAAAAGATACTTAAAATATAAAAAAAACATCAAACAAAAAAATTGCGTAGAAATCAGGAAAAAAAACTTCATTGAAGTTTCGAAAATTTGATGCTCTTTAATAGAAAAGTAAATGTTTATTTGATAGGTATAATTTAGTGTAAGATTTCTTAGTGATTTTTTGTTGAATTTTTATTTCAATTAAAAACAAAAGTCTGAATTAATCCAAAAGTAGTTTCTTAAAGGAGCAGAATTCAACATTTCAAAACTTTATTTCCATATAATAACCACATTTGGTATTCATAAGTAATATATTCGCTAAGATCGACGCTTTTATAAAGGGAGAGACAGCTGGATTGAATAGTTTGTTAATGCAAAATATATACTTTATAGGGTTGGAGATGCCTCTAACTGTTTTCATACTTATTTTTGCATAATTTCATTCTACCTTTTTGCCTTTCTGGTTTTATGGAAATTGTAAACTGTTAGGGGGGTAAGTTAGGTTTAATTTTTGTAAAAATAAACGCAGTCAAGAGTTTAAACCGGTCTATTCCAACAAATTGTGATGCATTGATCCATTACTTATATGGTTTATTATGTGCATTATTCTTCGGGGTTAAGCCTGATTTCAATTTAAGGGTTGCTACTTTTAAACAAAAAAAGAAAAACATGTTTTCCGTCTTTGGCATATTAATATATTAAAGGAATTTCAGTTCATAATTCTAATGAAATTTCATCCAAAGTGCATTGAAATATAATAAGACTCGAATTTTGAATATTTTTACAGTGTATATACAAAAGTAAATGTTGCGACAGCGCGACCAAAAATGAAAGGCCATTGCGACAGGAGTTCGCTTTTTGGGAAAGTAGCAACGAGGCGACTTGCATAGTCGGATGAAAGAGGTAGTCGAGAGGGACGGAGACAGTGGGAGATAGCGACAGGCGAGTGGAACTCGTACTGGCGAGTTCAATGTCAACGGCGTGGGCACACTGTTTTTTGTGCTGTTGTGTAAAGGAAGCCCACAACTGCAGTACGGCCACACCTAAGCCTAAGCCGCCTCGAAAAACAAGTAAAAGCAAAAACACAAAAGAGCAGAGGAAAAGTAGCAGTGAGAGAGTGAAGGGAAGAAGGAGCAGGCAGGCAGTCGGGCGGCACAGCGAAATGGGGTGGAATGTGTTAAACAGATAGAAAGACATACAAGCTGAGTGGTGAGGGGCAGACATATAACAAGCAGGCAGGCAGGCATATGGTGGAGTTGTCTCAGGTGTATGTGTGTGCAGGGTGACAGCAACAAAATACACACTCACACACACACACACATAGGCACGTACAGACACATGTATTTTCCCTTTTACATACCAGCAACAACAAGCAAATGCGTACATTATGCGAGCGGCGATCCATGCGTGGGAATGGGTGACAGACAGACAGAGAGAAAGAAGGAAAAACGGAGGCGACAAAATACGGATGACGAAAGCGCAGAGCAGCATGCGGCAGCGGCTGCGGGCTGCTAGGGAAGATGTTGACCCCCTCCACGACTAAAATAGGGCGTTGTTGTAATAGCGGCTGTGGCTGTGGCTGTAACTGTAATTCCTACTGTTTTTATTTGACACAATTCGCGACTTGTGAATGATGATGAGAAAACGATAAAACAATAACACAATTAAAAAGACAGCGTTTTGAATGCTTGGCCTGAGAGAGACAAGCGTCTATTATTTATTATGCCTTTAACAATACACATACACTGACACACATATTTAAATAGAAGAAGAGAGATACTTTTCTGCTGCTGCTGCCGCCGCTGTTCACAGCATATCTTTTTCTTTTGCTTTTCATACACTCGCACACACGCACACACAGGGGACAAGCGTACAGACATACATACACATACACAGGCAGACATGCGAGTTTTGCTGGACGGCCGCTTATTAAATAATTCGAGAATTTAACACACCTTAATTGCACATTGAAGCACTTGTGGTTTATTGTAATTATATTACAACATTTTATGCAGTTTTCACCAGCAATTTGCAGTCTGAAACTTTTGAATGCGACAAAAAATGCGCTGGAGACGACACCAAACGACGAATCGACAACGGAGTAAAAGCACTACTGACACTGGTGTGACCAAATTACTTATAATATATATCGATGTGCTATCGATAACATTAAGCTATCGAGTGTTAGAGTTGATTGCAGTGAACCGAATCGATATTTTTCATACGATAGCAATAAGCGATATTTTTGGCATTTTTGATTTTTATAAACACGGTCACACGGCACTCGCTTAAACAAACTATTGAGTTGAGACTTCCAGTTCAATTTCGCGATTATTTTGAGTTCTTTAGTGTGTACTCGTTAAAACAAGTTTATATTAAGCAGTTAATACTTAGTATACTCATATTTGTATTATTTTAAGGTTTAAATACAACTTTGAAAGCATTTTAACATTTAATGTTAAATTCAAAAAATTTTAAAATAATAAATTAATTACTTAGACTAATTTCATTGACAATTTGAGAATTTAAGAATTTGTGCATTTATCACATTAGACTTAAATCTCTAATTTCACTTTTAGTTTAAAAAATACATTATGCAGATAAATTAATATATTGTTAGTCATGAAAACAATTTCGTTCATATGTGTAAAAGAACTATCCGTACATTTAAACTAGTTCTGAACGAAACGACACAGTTCTATCGTCATATCAACAAAACAAAAATTGCCGCAAAATGAATCCGTTAACAAATATGCGAAATGTTTTAAAATTAAGCGAACAAGAGCTTAAAAATCCCAGCAGCAAAAGCTGGCATGACATGTACCGTGACTCGGCGTGGATATTCGTAGCCGGATTTCCCTATACACTCTACCGAGGGCGACATTATCTGCGTCTTCTCACAATACGGCGAAGTGGTCAACATTAATTTGGTGCGAGACGGTAAGACGGGTAAATCTAAAGGATTCTGTTTTCTGTGCTACGAAGATCAGCGATCAACTGTTCTTGCAGTGGATAATTTAAATGGCATAAAAATTATGGATCGCACACTCCGCGTTGATCATGTCGCCGACTACAAGCCGCCGAAGGACAATGAAAAACTGGATGAGGAGACGTTGCGCCTCTATATGGAAGGATGTGCGCCCAAGCCATTGAGTAGACCCAATCCGTTGCCAACAGAACGGAGTATAAAAAATGACAATACTAGTATTAAGAAAGAAAGTTCAAAACGAAGTAAAAGCTCAAGAGAAAAAGTTAGAAAAGATCGGTATAGCTCCGATTAGTATTATAAGTCAATAAATAATTAAATAGCGTTATAGAAATCGTAAATAAACAAGTTTTTATGAGCTTATCATAAACATTTTTTATTGTGGAAGCTATGGAAGATGTATTGCATTATTTATTCAATCGCATAGAAATAGTTTACTTCTGTGAGGATGGAAAATTTGCGACAAATAAAATAATATTTTTGAAGTCTCTTTAGCTATACGTATTTGAAATATTCTGGCTGCTTCCTGTTTTTAATTCTTCATAGTTTGTCCTTAGGACATTATTTAAAATGAATGTAAACTAAAGACCAGAAAATTCTAAATATCATTCATGACAGCGAAGAGTAAAAACTATAAATAAATAAGTTATAGTTGAAGTTCCTATTTGTCACTCTTTTAAAAAGTACCGCCATATCGTATCGACCTAACAATGGAGATAAGGAACTCTAAGATATATTAATAATAATCGAATACATATTTAATTGCCAAGTTTTGGACCACATTAAGAAATATATTAAAGGTAAATAGGTATACATAAAGATTCATAAAACGACATTTAGTCGCTATTGTTGCCATGCTCACTGGCGCTTTCAAACTGGGGCTCATCATCCGTATCATCTGAATTTGAGTCGAGGCCTTCAGCTTCGCGTTGAATGCGACGTTTGTAACGTTCATAGGCGCTGCCCTGACGATCCACATTGCAAAAGTCGACATCATCTACAAAAGTGTCCGCATCGGTATCAATTGTGTGAACATATGGATCCTGAAATTTGTTGTAATCATCATCGTCGCTTGACCCACTGACAAACTCATCATCATCATCGTCTGCAAACGCAAAAATTTAATAAAATGCATCAATTTCAATTAAGTCAGCTGTCATACCAAACATAAATTTATTCATTTGACGGCATAGCTCATCATCGGAGCCCTTAGCCTCTACGTAATCATCATCGGGATAATCATTGGTATAATAGTTCTCCTGATTTGAGTCCTCCGAGTCATAGTCCTCATCCTGATCATTGAAGCAATCTTCCAAAATGATTTCATCCGCAGGACGAACACTGCGAATGCGTAATGATATTGTTTTAATTGAAACGCATGTAAAATTATTTATGTATTTTATTCAAGCTACGCATTAACTGAGCCTAGCTGAGAGACTTATACTAATACTATGCACTTAATTAAACTTTAGCACAAAATAGTGGAATGACTTAAATCGAAGGAAATTAATTTAAAAACTGGCAACTGGCAACAAATTCGGACAGGGCAATAAACGTAAAAACAATTGCTAAATAATGTTAATGTATGTTTGTGCTGTGTATGTGGTGGGGTGCAAATAGCAAATGAAATAGAAAGAAGAACCAAAATTGAAAAACATTAAAAAACTAATAGCTAATTTAGTTGAGTCTTTGGAAGAACTTTCTGCCCCGGCTGATCAGTGATGCGTGCGTGCAGATGGGTTAAGGGCGAAGTGCGGCTTGTCACATCGATGTAGTTGTTATTCAAGATGTTGCTGTTGTGGTTGCTGTGCTTGTTGTTGTTGTGTTACCAGTAGCAGTTGTTGTAGTAATTAAACGGATAATACAACCTTATATAGAGAATCAGACGAATTACAATTACAAATTATTGAGCGATTATCAAAAACTTAAAGCTACCTATAAAATAAACTAAAGTAAGGATAAGCCAAAGGACCGAACGTATGGATAGACAATGACTTAGCTTAACAATGCACCACACAACACATACACAAGATTAACAAGCCCAAAATGATGTCTACATGTAGAAATTTGTGATGTTGAACATTTGCTGTTCTTCTATGTGTAGGACGAACCTTAAATAGTTGTCGTCCATCATATCAACATATGCCGCCTGCGTTTCATTCTCCGGCACATATAAGTCATAGACATATCCAATATCCGAATCTGCTGGCTGCTGCAGCTGCTGAGGCTGGTGTGGCTCTGCCCCTGGCTGCTGATGGGACTCAATGTCCACAATGGTTATTTGCCTATTCTCAGTCGTTGTTGGTTCTTTTGAGCTGCTGCTTGCCGCCTCCGTAGCTTCTGTCTCATGCAACGTGGTGCGCAAGCAGTTCACCACACGGTAACGTTGCTCACGTGCTGTTTGCTGTGCCTCCTGGCGCTGTTTGTCTCGTCGCTGTGCACTGGCAATTGCCGGATCATATGTTTGACGTACCAACTCTTTGGCCGTCTCTTTATTCAGACGCGCCGCTGCAAACTGTTTGGTCGCGCTATCATCCTGAAGAAAGCACAGCCTATTATGTTATATATAGCCCTCACAATTTCAGGTTTGCTTACCTGCTTTTCCAGCGTGCCGGCGAACTTCAGCAGCACTTGGCTCAGTTCTTCTTTGTTGTCTGCTGTCTCTGGCGCATTTTCATCGTTTAGTAGACGTCGGCGTTTACCGTTTAATACAAAGGCCGTGTGGGGCTCCTCGTCAATGCGGCGTTTAATACGCACCACGGCCGGCATCTTTATGGTTTAACAATGTGCCTTATAAAACTCTTATCTATTGCAATTTATTAAAAAAAAAGCGAAGCTAACGGCAGCGTGCTACAATTCTATTGAATCGCTTGGAATAAGTTCGATGGAACGACTGAGAACTGAACGAACGAGCTGAATGAACCTCAAAATGAGTCATTTAGCTCGTTCATTCATTTAACAATTATTCATGTGCATTTGAACTGGTTCAGGTTCCAATAAAAATTAAGCATTTCGTTGAAATGATTTTTGAAGTGAACATTCTAGTTTGTAACATGATTCGATTTTGACTTAAAATTAAATTAGTACACATGGATTGAAAGAAAAGTTATAATCCAATTTTTAATAATTACAGTTGTAGCAAACCATTAACATTAATCTGTAAACACACAATTTGAAAATTGACCCGCGAAGTTAACAGAATATATTACAGCAATCAAAAAAAAAAACGAAACGAAAATTCTCTCAGAGAGCGCAATTGTTGCGCTCCAAAAAGTATGCTAAGAAAGATTTTGCGACGTTTGAAAGGGAATGTCAAATAGTCGGCTTGTGTACGCGGCGGCGTTAAGTTGTGTTAGCTGTTTTTCGCGAACGCGTGCGATTCTAATATTTTTGCAAAATGTACCGTTAGCATTTACCGGAATTACGTGCGCCGGCAGCGCAACGTCAAACAAAATTAAACGTGTCCAATGTGCCAAAGCCAAAGTTTGTGAATTCTGTGGAGTGTCTCAGTCCCTCTCTCATTGGTCTGAAATCCGTGCGTTGCCTTGTTGTTTTAATCGGCAGCCCGCACAAGTGCAATAATTTAAAGTGCGCTTTAAAATTTAAACCCCGCATGAGCATCACCATGTTTGTGGGCTGGCTCTGAACGTGTTTGTCGTTGTCTCATTGTCTTTCATTCGCGCGCGCAATTTGTATGTGCGTGTTTGCGTGTGGCTGTGTGTTATGTGCTGCAATTTGCGCCCAAATGATTTACCGTCTGATTGCTATCAACACATGCCGCAATTATGTTTTAATTGGCGCTAAATGGTTTACACACCGGGATTAGCTGCAGCCGCATGTGACAGGTGAGTGTTTGCTTTACGCACCTGTGTCGCGTCTTAAGAGAGTAAAAGTAAATTGAATTCGCTGCGGTATGAAGTAATCTTGGATGCAGAACGGCCTACAGACTATAAAAATATTTACGAGTAAATATATATAACATTCTAGCTTACAGCATCCCAACATCCCAGCTAACCGAACATATGTTTGGGCGCTCTTTTATTTATGGGCAGCAGCGCGCGCAGGGCGTCAAAAAATTTGCCAGCGCATGAATCATTCCGCCCAACGCCGCCCCCTTGACGCGTAATATGAGACGCGCCTTTGGCACGTGTGTGTGTGTGTGTGTGTTTGTGTGGGATGAGGTGGCGGTGGGGATTGTGGATACACTGGATGCGTTTGGCATAATAATGAAATAATAATGTCGCCTTTTGTTGTGAGGTGTCTCTTCCGTCGTAGCAATAAATTAATGGGCCTGCCACATAAAAAGCACCCCCCACCGTGTCCTGTGTCCTTTATTTTGTTTGATTACAGCCTCCTCACATGATTTGACTACCAGTTGGTGAGAGCCTGGCTGCT
>JAWNNH010000655.1:0-14818 GCA_035043045.1 Hirtodrosophila alboralis | reverse complement strand
CACATCTCAAGACAAAATTATAATACCCTTTTGCAAGAGTATAAATATATATATATATATAAAATTTTATTAGCCATGCATGGCAATGCACTTTAAATTTGTTAGTCCAGTCATAAATAGTTATGTAGTTTTTCATATACTTTACTTACACTAACTGACATATATAACTATTTCACCTGCAGCAACAAGAAAGATGTTTATGAGTCGCTTTTATATATACCCTGTAAAAAGCCATTAAAAACAAAAATAAAAATTAATAAAAAAAAAAACAAAAAATTTTTTTTGGTATGCAGGTCAAGCTTTTAAATTTTTATTTCCTGCAAATTGATTTGGAAATAGAAAGTTGTATTAATTTTTGCAATTTTTAAGGTTTTGTTTTAAGTTTTAGTAAAGTAATAAATTTTTAATTATTATTAATATAATTGAATTTGGTCTACCGGTTTTATTATACTCTTTTTGTGCAAAAGGTTTTCCAATTAGTTTGAATTATAGACGTTATTATTATATAGTTTATTCAATTAACAACGACAATATAATCTGGCCAAATGTGCTTTAAAGATTTCTCGTCTAATATACCCAAGTTGTTTAGATGATTTTTTATAAATACAAGCAAAAAAAATTTAATTTATTTTGTTGAACTTAAGGTGACATCTTTGGATTGAATGATGAGCTCAACAATTCATAGAATTGATAACAATATATTATTATGTTACGTCATTGCTTTGGTCGCATGTTTTTTGATTTATATACACATATTATACATATATATATATATTTATATATATAATTTTATTAATTATTTTATCTGACAAGTAAAAGTAATTGAAATAATTTATGGTTAGAAAATATGCGGAATCTCCAGAAATAATGGTGAATATAATGACTTCTAACCATATTTAGTAATGCACATTAAAATATTAATATTTGTATTTTATATTCATTTGACTTTTTCGTATCTTTTAATATGTCCACGGCAAAATCGAATTATTTTTATATTTTGTTTTTTTTTGTTTTTTTGGTATTAAAAACGTATGTAAACTTTGTTAAATAATTTTGATTTTTTTAAAATTGTTTTTTATCTATTTTTAGAATATTTTGTTAGTGTAAATTTCAAAAATAAAAGTAAAAAACCAAAAACTATACAGCATCTATATTTTGATAGAATAGGTAGTTGGTGTACCTATTTTTTTGCCCTGATGTGTTTAAACATATGTATGTCTACATATATGTATTCCTAGCTGTTGCTTAGCAGTGGCGTTAATATTTTTTTTTAACTTGATTAAAGATTAGAATAGCACACTTTTAAAAGTCGACGCTTGTATGCCCTGCAAATGTTTCTTTATATTTAATAATATTGTAAAATTATGCTAGTTTAATTGCATAATTTTAATAGACAACAATGCTATGTTTAATATTGTTATACTATATGTGTGTCTCATTATGCATCTGTGCATTTTACTATATACTAAATAAATGTATACATAGTCAATTTTAAAGTGTATTTATGAAGTACATATAATGATAATATAATATTAATTTGCTGAAAACCGAATTGCTCAGAATATAATCTCTATCTCAAAGACGCTCAGTATATTTTTAGAATTCCATGACAAGAGCTAGAACCGAAGAATAAAAAAAACATGATGAAAGCTATACACAAGATTTTCATTTTATTTTTTTTTTGTATGAGGCCAAATTCGCTAAACTCAATTAAAACTAATTTATAAAATTTCTTTAATATTTATATCAAATATATACATATTATGAAATTTTTAAAATTATTTTATAAATTGAAAAAAAACAGTATAGTAAAAATTTCATTTGCAATTTTTTAATTTATAAAACTTAGCATTTAAATAATAGTTTTGATATGTCAAATTAAAAAAAAAAACTATTATTTTTTTAATCTCTTTTAAGCCACAAAATTTTGTATGCTTAAATTTTCTTAAAAACGTATATAAAACAAAGTACAGGGTAACTTCATAGTCAACTATCTACTCACTCTAGCGCACCATTTATATTTGCTTTGGTTCCCGGTTTTTATTTCACATTTGTATCATAATTAATAATCACATTTAACCATAAATGTCGCCTTGGATTGGTGGCCAATTGCCAACCATTTGCCAATTGGCCGTTGACAATAATTCAATTCAATAATTCAATTCAATAATTCAATAATTGCAAATGCATGCGTTTAATGGCATTTTATTGAGCTCAGTGCAACTGTTGGCTAATTGATTTTCAATTAATTTATGCCTGTTTGCTGGTTGGCAACTCGTGACACCTTTGTTTTTAGCCAATATGTATAATTAAAAGTGCAACTTTGCTTAAAAATATAAATGATTTATATCATAGGCTAATAAATCAACTTATACAATGCAATGATAACAACATGAAAGACAGACAATGGTAATAAGTATCTATGAGCTGATGAAGATTAAATACTCTTTGATTGTTCAAGCTAAACTTTGCCAAAATACAAAATAATATCAAACAAAAGAGAATGTTATGGAATGACATATAATTAAGCATGTCTGCTTATACATGTTTATTTTATACATATTTATTTTAATATTTCATTTTCTCATTTTTTATCGGGTCAATAAAATTTTAAAATAATTGTATTTATATATTAAAATTAATAAAAATGTTATTTATTTTATTTACAATCCTATGTGATCTATAAATTCCAGAAAATATTAATTGTCTGATTTATCATGATTAAACTGTGCAAGAATTTTATATAAAAATTATGAAAAAAGTGCATTAGAAACCTAGGCATTTGACAAAAATAATGTAAAATAATTATAAACAAAAAAAAAAATAAAAGAAATGGATAATAAAAAAATATATATTTGTCTATTATCAAATTGTTTGACATTAATATTTTGTTTATAACAAACTTAATTTTCGTGTGTTTGTTTCTTTGGCAGGTTACGAAAAAATACTATAAAAAAATTGTTTTATTTTAATTTAGTAAAGCCGAGGCAACAATATATATTGAACCAAGTTCAAAACAGTATAAAAACTGCAAAAAAATTAACTTGGGATACATTTAATTCTACAATGAAATGATAAAATTGTTATTATTGTTTGTTAAGTTTAATTTAAGTTGTTGAAAAATAACAGAAAGATTAAAAAATAATAAAAATAAAATAAATAAATTAGATTACATATTATGTGACATCATTAGAATACCCACATTAAGAGTATATACAAAAATTGAATACATATATTCACACTTTTATGCCGAATCAACAGATTTACAGCTCTACCTACAGTACTCCCCCCTTAAAGTCTACCTCTAAGCCGAGTACAGTACAATCAACGCTTTTGGCATTAGGTAATCATGCATAGTTGTTGTCCATTGTGTATATCCTTTCGCCTGTTTCAAGCATTTTTTTATTATTATTATTTTTTTTTAGTTTTTTAAGCATTTTTTTATTGGACGTTTTTTTTTTTATTTTTTAGCTTGCCCCGTGGCGCTGTCTTTAGAATCATGAAGCCATTGTCAGGAGAGTCTGTTGGCTCCACTCACTTTGGCATATTAGTTTCAATTCATTTTAGTGTCTGCGTGTCCGATTTGTGGCTTTGTTTGCGCTTTTTTTTTAACTTTTTTTTTTGTCTTGTGTGTTGTGCTCGAAGTGTTGCGCTCAATTGACAGTCCAACTGACAGAGCCGCCTGCAGGCCGCCAGTCCAGGACTTTTATGGTCTTCAAACTGGAGGCCCAGTCTTATAAATTATAACTGCCTGCAATTCCAGAGACCAGAGACCAAGCTGCAAGCTGCAAGTTGCAAGTTGCAAGCTTGGCGTCTGTGGCGCACTTGCCGTTGCCATTTGAAAATGAAAAGTGAGTTGCACTTGGACTGGGTTGCATATATGTATGTTTAAATGGTTTTCTATATGGCCAGATTATTACCTAATTTCATTGGCCCCGGCATAATGACAAGCAGGCCTTTGAATCTCTGGCATTTTAAGTGCCATTAGAGAATGTTTAAAATATTTTATTTAGAAATATATATAGTTAATATTGTTATATTAAAATAGTTAACGAATTCTAATAGTATTGTCATTGGTAGTTCCTTCAGCTTCACTTTATAATTATGTACAAGAATATTTATATATATTCCAAGTTAAAAGCTGTTAGAACTCCTTTTAATAACATATTTTTTTTTCGCTCAGGAAATGACGGAAATTTTTTTAAAATATTTTTTCAACCCATAAAAATGTTTTTTCCAGCTCAGAAAATGAATTTTATTGCTTGACATTAAATTAAAATTAAATTGTTATTTTTGAGTAATTTATTTTCTAAGTTTTTATAATACTTAATACTCTTGAAAGTTTTTTGGTCATTAAATAAAAATAAAATTAAATAGTTATTTTTGCAAAATTTCATTTAAAAGTTTATACATTACTTAATACTTTTGAAAGTTTTTTGTTCATTGAAAATTAATATATATATTTATTATTATTTTAATATTATTTATAATTATTTTTATATTATTTATTATTATTTTTATATTATAATTATAATATTATATATAATATTTTATTACTTTATTATATTTATTAATTTTGAGAATTATTTTAAAAATTGCAATATTTTAAAATCATGGAAAAGCTAACCCTTTGGAGATTATTATTGTATATATTTCTCTCGCTTCAAAATTGACTAGAAATTAAAATTTGTTAAGCAAAATTCAATAACTCTTATTTACGACTTCTGATTAATATGCTAACAATTAATTTAGTTTTTTTTTTTTTTTTTAATTATAATTAATAAAGCATTAGTTGAGCTTAATTTTACGCATGCATAACACACAAAAAGGATTTATTTATTATGTAATTTATTTTTTTATTTATTTATTTATTTATTAATTTATTAATTTATTAATTTATTAATTTATTAATTTATTAATTTATTAATTTATTAATTTATTAATTTATTAATTTATTAATTTATTAATTTATTAATTTATTAATTTATTAATTTATTAATTTATTAATTTATTAATTTATTAATTTATTAATTTATTAATTTATTAATTTATTAATTTATTATTTATTTATTTATTTATTTATTTATTTATTTATTTATTTATTTATTTATTTATTTATTTATTTATTTATTTATTTATTTATTTATTTATTTATTTATTTATTTATTTATTTATTTATTTATTTATTTATTTATTTATTTATTTATTTATTTATTTATTTATTTATTTATTTATTTATTTATTTATTTATTTATTTATTTATTTATTTATTTTTTTATTTATTTATATATTTATTTATTTATTTATTTTTTTTTTTTTATATATTAAATAAATATTATTCTATCTGCTCTGTGCATAATACTCAAGCTTATGTAAAACTTTTACTTGCAGCTTTTTTATAAATTGATTAGCAGGTCTTTTCCTGCTACCAACTTCAACAAGATTTGGTAAAAGGAAATTTTTATATTTTTTTCCTATTCTTTTGCGCATTTAAATCACAAGACTTTGATTTAGAAAATAAAATATATATCATTGCAATTTAATGTTCAAGAAATTGACACGGGCAGTAAAGAAACCAAAATGATTATTCTATAATTGGCAATCGAAATAAATTTTGATGGCATTCAATTGTTTTAAAGCTTGCTAAAAAATGTTAATGTGCTTCAAAAATCCTTTCACAAAATTATTTAGAAAATCTTAGAAAAAGCTTTATCAATCTAAACTTTTAGCAAACTTTTTATGGAACTTTCTTATATAATAAATTTCCCCAAAAGCCTTATTATGCCTTCAAAAAAAATTGTATAGAATTAAAGAATTATTTATATATAAATAGCAGCATAATTCCAACTTCTTGTGATAATTTTAACATGGTGTCTAACAGTTTTAAAAAATTATTAAAAAATTAAACATAAATTTATAATTTTCTATTATTTTTGCTCTTTTTCATATACATATTAAATCAGAAAAATTTGAAACTTTGTTGCATATTTAAATTTGTTTGGAGCAAGGCTTATGTGTTGTCTTTTTTTTTTTTGGTTGTTTGTTGTTTGATTTGGAGAAAGTTATCTAGAAAATAATAGAAAATATATAAACATCCATCGATCACACAATCAAAGCAAAGGGACTGGACACAGAAAGTGTTTTTTTTTTTTTGCCGCATTTGCCACGAGACGATGACGACGGCACAGAAAATGCAATGCAATAAATTTAGTTTAATTTCTCATAAATTGTAAGCTTTGCATATTTTGTGGCCAGGCCAATGGAAAAGACAATAGGTTTTCCACCATTTGGGCCTGTTTTTCTTTTCCATTTTTTTTTTGTTGCCAGTTTGCCAGTTTGGGCCAGGCCAACACCCGCGCACATATCCATGCAAATGAGTTGGAGCCCAGATCGGGGTCTAGACCAGGCCAAACTATGGTCCAGAGTGGGTGCCGCTAAGCACCATTTGACGCCAGTCGGATGCGAAATAGTCGCCATAGCCATCGCCATCACCAACGCCATTGTCGTCTTTGCACATGCCGCGCTGCCTGACAGACGGATAGACAGCCAGATGGACAGTTGGACAGACTAACTATATATGACACTTTTTGGCTGGTCAACTGATCGGGAGAGAGAGACAGAGAGAGAGAGACTAAAGTCTAGCGACAAGATGTCCATCAACGCCTGCGTGTCTAACGAAGCAACCAAGATCAGCCCGACATTGCCGTCGACGCTGCCGCCGTCACTTCAAAAACCTTTGGCGCCAGCAGGATGCGGATATGGATGGCAGGGCAGCAGGCGGAGGGGATGTGGCAACTTTATGGCTGACACCAATCAACTTTGCGTCGCTTCAACTGACGTCTAATGCCTTTGTTTATGCGACTACCACACACTTCCCGTCTGGGTACATAACTTTAGCTGGCCAACCTGAAGTTGGAGCTGGTAAAAAAATCGATATAAATTATCGATAATATCGAGTGTTTGATTTTTGTAGTTAGAGATGTACTTCTAAAAGCAAAAAAAATATATCCCAGGCATTTAAGGCATTATATGCGGGTTTATTGACAATTCTGGACTCGTTTGATTTTTTAACTGTGCTGGAATAAAATTGTTTTTTTTTAAGGGTATTAAACAAATAAAAAAAAATCAAACGCAAATAAATTTCCTCCAAACGTGTCGGTGGCATAATAAGTAATAAATATTATTTCTTTTAGGTACTCTCCAACCATTCATTTAATAAAGAATTCATTTTAATTAAAATCGATGTAATGCAACTATTTGTCGACAAAAAAAATAAATAAGATAATTTTCCTTCCATTTTTTTTTTTTATTTTTTTTTAATAAAAGATAATTTTCATTCCATTTTTTGTTTAAGTCACCATCAAGATTTTTAATGCCAAACCTAATAAATAATTAAATTACACATTTTGTATAACCCCAAACAATCTGAGCGTCAATACATACTATATAAAGTCGGTTTTTAACTCTAAGAAATATATATAAAAATAATTTTTCTAATGGCATTTTCGAGCTGAACGAAAAAACTCAACTTTGAAAACCATGAACAAGTCTGAGCATACTTTTGATATTTTTAATAATTTTTAAAAATTCAATTATTCATTTAAAGGTTATTAGGAATTGAATTGAATATTTTTTGTAATTTATAATATTTTTTTTCTTTTAAATTTTTTTCTTCAGCCATATCAATCAACATTAAATAAAATATATAAAAATATAAATATAAGTAAAAAAAAAAGTAAAAAAACATATTTGTAATTCTAATGCATTTGACTTTAAAGTAGTTTTAATTTATTTTTTATTTATTCATTTAAAAGTTATTAGGATTTGAATTAAATATGTTTTCATTATATACAATATTTTTTTATTTTTAATTTTTTGCCTTACCCATAAATAAACATTAAATAAAATATATAAAATAAAAAAATTTAATAAAAATTAATTGTAAATCTAATGAATTTGCAGACTTTAAAGTAGTTTTAATTAATTTATTTTTTTATTCATTTAAAAGTTATTGGGAATTGAATTGAATATTTTTTCAACATATAAATTCTTTTTTTTTATTTTTTTCTTCAGCCATAAATAAACATTAAATAAAATATATAACAATATAAAAAAATAAAAAGTAATAAAATATAATTGTAAATCTAATGAATTTGTAGTATTTTAAAGTATTTTTATTATTATTTTTTCATTTAAAAGTTATTAGGAATTGTATTGAATATTTTTTCAAAAAATAAATTTTTTTTTTTAAAACTATTTTTTTCAACAATATATAAAATATATAAAACTAAAAAAAAAACTATAATAAAATATAATTGTAGTTCTAATAAATTTGCAGACTTTGAAGTAGTTTTAATTTAATTTTATTTTTTTTTGTATACAACTAAATAACTTAAACGATAACTATCGGAAACTATCGTTAATATTGCAGCTCTTAGACCTTAGTTGACACCTTCAAGTGTATGTTGCCCTTTTTGTTAGTTGGCAGCACCCACACATGTGGTCAACTCTACATTTAATTTATTTTCAAGATTTGCTGCTGGCCATAAAATGTATCAAGTGCTCGCTCTCTCTTCCCTCCCTCTCTCACTCTCTGGCCATCATTCGACCATTTGCCTGCCGTTGACACCCACAAACAATTTGCACTAATGCGACTCATCAACTCCCCTCCACCCCAACCCCGCCCTTCAAAAACTTCCCCTTCTTGGTGCCACATTTAAGTGGCCCTTATACCTATAAATGTTGCTGGTTTAGTGTCTTTTTTTTTTGGTGAAATCTGACAAATCTGCACGTTGCACAGTTTTATTAGTTGCCAGTTGCAAGTTTTTGGCAACTGTTCGAACACGTGTCTTTAAGACGCAACGGAAGTGAACAACATTTGTTGTTGTTGTTGTTGTCATCAATTTTTGGGGGCGCAAAAGCATTTTGCAAATATTTCGGCAGATATATTGTGCACTGGGCGAAAATATTATGATCAAAATTTAATATTATATATACAACACAAAAATAATAATAATAATTGTAGTGTAAGAGTTATTTCCAATTTATGTTAGTAAAAACCAAAAACTGAGCTAAATATCTTACACTTTTCTAAGAATTTATTTATAACCATTTAACTGTTTTATCTTTCAATTAATTACCAACTTGTAAGCCTATTTGTCCGTATAAATTTAAGTCAAATAAATAAAATAAAATACATTTAAAAAATAATAAATATTGAAGTTAAAATAAATAAGGAAAATAATATAAAATTAAATAAAATAAATAAATAATTCTAAATTTCAGCTAATTTTAACAATTATAATCTTTATTTTTTTTTTAATACCAATATCTATCTATATTTATGTAGTTATTTATATGGCGTTTTGATCAGAAAATACATAATTTTTCTTTATATCTTATATTTTACTTACTATATTTGATTTTATTAATTATTTTTCCTTCTTATTTACTTGATTTCTTTTGATTTATTTACTTTATTTAATTGAACTATTTTGTCTATATTATTTTTAAAAATTGCTTTTTTTTATCTTAAATAATTGATTTATTTTATTGATTTTATTTTATTAACTGTTGAATGGAATTGATTTAATTTCATTAATTTAATTTATTTACTTTATTATTTTTATAAAATTTATTTATTTTATGTATTCAATTTATTTGTTTTATAATATTTATTTTATTATTATTTGTATTATATTTATTTTATTAGTATTTCTATAACATCTATAACATTTTTTTTAATAATTTTTTATTATTTTTTTTTATTATTTCGTTTTCTATTTAATTAAAATTGTTGTTGTACCATCGTATTTATTTAATTCAATATTTTTGTTTATTTATATTTTTATTTATCTCAATATTTTTATTTATTTATATTTTCATTTATTTCATGAACTATATTTATTTAATTTAATATTTTTTTTATCAAATTATTTATTTTAATTGATAACCAAAATTTTTAATTATTTTAAATTTAACATATTTTTATTATTATATTAAATACAAATTTCTTGGTATATTTTTTATTTTTTTTTTATATTTATTTTTCATTGTGTTATTTATTTTTTTTATTTATTTAATTGTTTCTTGAAAAAATAAAATTTTTTTTTGTATTATATTTTAATTTTCTTTACTTCGAAAAATTTTACATATTTTAAATAGAAACATTATTTCAAACATTCTCAGTGTAACTCAGTGTCATCCCCCTAGAGAGTCATCCCAAAAGCAAAACCCCAAAAATCTGGTATACAATTTGAGCAATCGCATCAGCCAAAATCTCAATCTTGTAAACAGACAAAAACCTCAACCAAATGGCAAGAAAAACGAAAAAAATAAATATTAATTTATATTATTTGCAATGCTGCAGCATGCCGCAAAGTGTGATTGTGACAGGTACAGGACCAGGATGCTGGAACGGCACGTGACCGACCAACTGCAAATATGCATAAAAATTGAAGATGCCAATGGCCATTCAAATTGATAGTGCACACGACGTGGCCATTAAAACCAAAAAAAAAAGACCAAATAGAGTGGGTCACAATGAAAAGCATATGCTGAGCTTCACAAGGATAATTCACAGGGATAATTCATTCCCACACCCCCTCTAGTAAAGTAGTTAAGCAACCAGCAATGCCGCCAACCCGCAGGCTATTGACGCTTCGATTGTAAAACTCAAGTGGAACTGAGCATGCAGCACGCACGCAAGGATAATGATAATAAGTGCCAGTCGAAGGCTCTAGTATTAGTAGGCAGCAAGGATAATGCATTGAGAAATTAAAGCGCAGCACGCACCCACCCACCCTCTCACCCTATCTCCCTTCGCATTACCTACCAAATTGATGGCCAACAGACGCTCGCTGTCTGCCGCAGGCAACAAATGTATCTTTTTTCATCCTTGTCATTCACGTCAAACCGCCAACAGGCACTTCAGGTCTTTTATTTCTTTTTTTTCTCCCAGTTTCCCACGACCCGCAAAAGTGTTGCTTATGTCCCCTGTTTTAATTGCCGCCCCTTGTTGCAGCAACAGCAGCAGCAGCAGCAGCAGCTTAGCAGCTGGATCATCCCTTAGCCCTTATTCACAGCCATGTTGCAGCTTCTACTGCTGCTTGCAACGCTGTCAGCTTCATTATTTGCTATTTTAGCAATTTGATGGTAAACTTTACCCAACAACTACCAACTGCCTCCTGATAGATTCAATATTTATCTGCCACTTCATACTTGGTTGCAACTCCTTCTGTTTTGGGGGTTACTTTGTGTGCGGGAATAACCTTTAATTTGGCATGCCTGGTCTATTATTAATTTGTTATGGACCAGAGCTCTATCCATCATAAATGATCACCTTGACCTCCCACATAAGAGATACAGATGCCATGTATTTCTATTAAAACCTGAGAATGCCAGATGACGCGCTTTTTTTATAAATAAAATGTTATATAAATTGATATTTTTCTCTTATTATAATACTTGGCATATTGTTGGACGAATATTCAATTGAATTATAATTGATTTGTTATTAGTTGTATGAATTTTTATTGATTGTTGAAATAATAATATTTAATTTAACAATAAAAAATACAGCATAATAATATTTTGCAGAATATTTTTTTAAAATATTTAACAATAATTATTTTTTCAAACTTTTCTTTTAACTAAAAGTATTAAAAACATTTAACAATAAATATTATTTATAGCTTTTTTTTAACAATTATTTGCAATTTTTATTTTAAAAATCAAAAGCTAAAAATTGATTTTAAATTTTGATTAACCCATATGAATTTTGTTTGATAGTTCAGTATCTATATATCCATACATTTATCTTTATATGTTCTATATAAATGGTAATTATTACATTTTAATTAATTTGTAGTTACTTTTGTGAATTGATACAAAATAAAACCATAAATTTTGGAGGACTTTATGCAATACAAATTATAAATTTAAATTAAATAATTATTATATTTCAATTCAACACTAATTTTAATTATATTTTTATTAGTTTTGGGAATTGATATTAATTAAAAAAAATACATTTTTGGCTTTAAGCAATAAAAATTAAGCCGATTAATCAACTGCGTTGCTTTATGCGTTTGAGAACTATAAGAGCTTAACTTAAGCAAATTGTCAAAATTATATTGAACAAACTGCTTTATTGGTGCAACTGAAAAAATAACACTTAATTTTGATTTTTATTTTTATTATGAAAATGAAAATTAATTTTAATTTCTGATTTTTATCATAAAAATTGAATTATAATTTTTATTTAAAATTTTTTTTATTTAGATCAAATATAAGATATATTATTTTAATCTTTTCATAAAAATCAACAAATAATTTTTATTTTTTTTCATTTTTTTTTTTTTAATTTTAAGCGTTACGATGCCTGATTATAAGTGCAAGTCAAGAGCAGCTGCTCACTAGTTTGTGAAATTATTGGTATCAAAATCAAAAATTCGCTTCTTTTTTCCATCATTTGATCCCACTGTTATTTTTTTCCAATAACTTAAATAAAAATTAGCAAATTATAATAACAACATATAAAAAAAAAAACAAAACATAAAAAGTCAGGCTTAAAAAATTCGGGAAAATAGTTAAGAGCATATTTATTTTAATATAAAAGTTATCGAAAAAATGCCATTTGTTGTGACTTAAAGAGTGATTAAATAAATATTCAAAATAAATATTTTACCAAAGACAATAAAATATATATTTATTATATTTATTTTATTTAATATTTTCTGATTATACTTTACTTTAAGACAAAATAAATATTTCACTTTAGTAAATGATTTACAAAGTGTTGAAATTGTTTCTTGTTGTTAAAAAATTTTCACATTATTTAAACAACTATTAGAATTCCCAATTTCACACTTATTAAAAGCAACAGAATGTGATCATTGTCACATCTAAACAAATGGCAATAGAAAAATAATCTTGGCATTATTTTGTTTCTTATTTATTTATTTTTTTTAGATTTCATGTGCTTTGTTGTTATGAGTCGCGGTTAACGTATGTAACAAGCGTTGTAAAGCAAACATTTGTTAACAAAACATTGATCATTGTTCAACATGTAAATTCACTAATTTGGCAAACGAAAAAACCGCCAGCTATAAATGGTAACAGGCCACGAGACTCTCAGAGACTCAGAGACTTGGAGACTCCGAAAGACGCAAGATTTAAAACCTGAAGACTGAAGGAGTCTCCTTCTTCCCTCACGACGTAGCCATAACAATTTATTTTTCTTCTTTTTTTTTCGTTTTTTTTTTTTTTTACATACAACAACAAAATGAATACTTTGCTGTTATTGTTGCTGCTGAGCATTTGCTGAGCATTTTCCTTAACAAATAAAATAAAAATTTGCATAAAAATCAAGTAAATAAAATACGCATGCGTGGTTGAAGTTCAGCGAGAGCGTCTAGAATCAGAATCAGAACAAAACTTGACAAGGGCGTAGCTAAGATCTTGCCAAAAAAAAAAGGGGTCACTTGAGATAGGGATAAGTTAATAAATAAAATATTTTATTTATTTATATTGAAGTAAAAACGAAATTGTCGCTTAAACTTTATACTCCCACTAAGTATATTTTTTTAATTGACTATAAATCTTGAAACAGAAAATAAATTTAATATCTTTGTATACTTAAATATTCATTCTATGAATATATGAATATTAAATATCTTTTAAAAAATTACTGATACTTTAAATACAATTTTCTTATTTATTTTATTATTTTTTTCATTATGGAAGCCTTGTGAATTTAATCCTTTATCAAGTGAATTTAATTTTATATCAAAAACAGGTGAATTTAAACCGCGATATCGAATCAAGAGTGAAAAGAGTGAATGAGGTGAGACAGAAGCTACTTTAAGCTTAATTTAAGTGAATTATAACAATGATTTATAAGAACGAAGAATTCACAAGACATTGTTTTTTTAAGGCCTGGATTTCAGTTATTTAATAAAGTAAATAAAAAAATATAAGTATATATATATGGGCATTTGATATTCTGGCGTTACGTGACAGTCGTATGCCTAAATGTGAAAAAAGCTGGAAAAAAGTCAAATTTAAAAAAAAAAAATTTTTTGATATCTGAGTCGCAGTTCAGCTGGACTATATTTGGTAAAAGAGAAGCAAACATTCGTACTTTCTGATTAAAAGATATAAGCAAAAAACAAGTGATGGACCTTTCTGTGGAAATGCCCATATATAGATACATATAAATAAAAAATATATAAGAAAAAAAAAAATAAATAAAGAAAAATAAATAAAAAAAATAAATAAATAAAAATAATTTAAAAAAAAAAATTTTTTAAATAAATTAAAAAAATTTTTTAAATAAATTAAAAAAATATATAAATAAATAAAAAAAATATATAAATAAATAAAAAAAATATATAAATAAATAAAAATAACTAAAAAAAATAATATAAAAACTATATAAAAATTTAAAAAAAAAAAAAAAAAAATTAAGACAAAAAAATATATAAAATATCAAAAAATAGAAATCAATCAAGATAAATGTAAAAGCCAGCCGGCATATTGAAAATTTTTTATAAATATTCAGTTTTTAGTTCTGTTGATCAATTCACAATGCAGAAATGAGAACAAAGTTTAACTATTTGGGGAAAAAATACAAAAAAAAATATAAAAAAAATAATTATATTTATACATTTACACTAAAAATATATATATATTTATATAGTCTCGCTAAATATTTAATATTTCGTTTGTCAAGTTATTTTTATTGCTTAAATTACATCGCAGAAATAATATTGGTTATATATACATTTATATCTTTATTTATATTTTTAATATCAAA
>JAWNNH010000654.1:0-192785 GCA_035043045.1 Hirtodrosophila alboralis | reverse complement strand
TATTATAAACCCTCTTTCCCACTGCTTAGACGCCCCTGTATTTCAAAATATATATCTGTGAGCTGCGAACTTATTAAAGTTGTTGGCGGCTGCTGTAGGCTGCACTTGACAAGGATCAAGGTTGCGGCGACGATACTTTGGACTTGGACTTGGATTTGTTTTTTTGTGGGTAAGGGCATGCTTTTCCTACGTTTTTTTTATTTTTATTTATTTTTTTTTATTTTTTCCTTACTCGTTTATTGCGGGGTGGTGTATGTGTTGTTGCTGTGCTCCAGCAATGGAAATTGCTTTATGGCTTGTATATGCAGATTGGTAAGAACTTGGCAACTGGGAACTCTTTGCTCAACTTGGCCGGGGCCCGCCAACCTGTCGCAGTTCTTTTTGCCAATGAATGCGCTTTGTGAAATTTATGCGCAAAGCGCGCTGATTCTTATTTTTTCGCCTTTAACAAGGCCTACAACAACAACAACAACAACAACTCCGATTGTAGCTCTGCGCACCCCTTGCGTTGTCCATTTTTGGGTTTTCAGCTGAAAATTCAATTTGCTACAAAATGTGCGCCGCTTTTGCATATCTTGCAGCAAAAATTCGTGATTTACAATTTTCGTTTCGTTTCGTTACGTTTCATCCTTTGCAAGTTGCAGGCTCATTTGGCATACTCGTGTAGCTGCAACATTTTGCTGCCTCTGATTTAATTTCGTCTTCGGTTTTTTGCCTGCCTGCCCAGGTTCACCTGTTTATGCCAGATTCCTGGCATCCGATTAAAATCACCTGCGCAGTCATGATGCGCCCACGCAGCCTCTCAAAGTTCTCCTTCTCTCAGCTCCAGTTTCTCAGTTTTAAGATTCTCCAAGTCTTCAGCTCAGGGTCTTTGCTTTTGCCTTGACTTGACTCTGCTTTGATTTGGGGCTCGTTTCTTCTTATTATTATTTTTATGCTGCTGGTTGCATTGCCATTTAAAGGCTGCGCCCGCGTCCTCGTTCATTTATTATGTACGAGTATTTTTTTTAAATACACTTTTATTTTGTGTATTTATAATTTATCATTAATTTTGTAGTACTTTGAAAATAAACGTTTAGTTTTAAGGTTTTTTTCAAGCTAGTATTTTATTTCAAAAACCTACATAACGAACTAAAATATTGCGTCTTTATTTTTATCATAATTATAATTCAGTTGAACAAAGTAATTTTTTTTTTGTGTTGAATTTGCCAAAAATTTGTTGTTTTCTTACAATATCGTGAATATAGTTGGCACAAATGCTTCTTAAGATAAATAGCCAGATCGAATAACTATAGCTAATAGCTGACATCGGCACGTTAAAAAAAAAATTGAGTTTTTGTTAAAGAAAACTTTCTTTGTCTGTCAAGATCTCTATTAAATCTCAGCTAAAGCCCATTAAAATCTATAATATAATATTTTAAAAATCTGCTTATTTCCTTCATGATTTTTTTTTTTAATTTTTTCAATTATAAATAAAAATATAAACATTTTTCTAAACAAATCAAAAACAATAAAATCTTTAAATTTATTTAATTTTTTTTCTTATATTTTTTTTTTTTTTTTTTTGTTTGTTTGTTTTTTTTTAAATAATTTTAATAAAAAAAAAACCCAAAAATAATCGCCATAAATTGAGCTTTGTTTTGTCGTCAAAAAATTCTACTTCATTATCTCTTTGGTACTTTTTTCAGGCTAAATATTGAACGATTGTTATTTATTTTACAAAAGTAGTATTTATTCAAAATAAAAAATATTTTTATAAATTAGTATTTTTTATTATTTAATATTTATTCAAAATAAAAAAATAATTTTAAAAATTAACATTTTTTATTTTGAATAATGAATAAATTTTAAAAATGAATATTTTTTATTATGAATAAATATTACTTTTGCAAAATAAATATCAACCGTTCCATATTTAGCCTTAAAAATAGTACCAAAAGTGAAAAAATAATTTTCAAAACTAAAAAAAATTTTAAAATGCCTTTTTTGCAATTTATTAAAACTCTAAATAATATTTATTGTTTGTTATTGTAAACTTTATTATGGTATTTTCAATTTAATCAAATTCTTTGAAATCGAATTACTATAACTTATAGCTTCTATATGAAAATATGTATAGAAAAATCAATTTTTATATGAACCACTTTTTTGTTTATAAAGAGACTTATCTAAACTTAACTTAACAATTATAAACTTTATATAAATTCGTAAATTTTGAATCAAAATTAAAACACAAAATTGCAAGCAGCCATAGAAAAAGATCAATCGAAATCCCAATTCAGGCAAGAAAAATTTATTTCTTATTTAAAACACATCTTTTTGCAATTTTCAAGTTGACTGATTTTTGTTTAAAATAAATAATTGTATTTTATGGCTGCCACTGGAAAAATCTATGAAGCATTAAGTTTTTGTATGACAAACCTTTTTTCTAAATTAAATATTTTCAGCATTCGAAAAATGAGTCTACTTTCTGCATATTTGGAAAAGCTTCGAAAATCAACTCTCTTGTCGTTCTGACTTTAAATATTTTTTTTTTTACTTTTACTTTTATAAAATTTATTTAATTATTTTTATTTATTTTTTTTTTAAATTTTTTTAGATTAATTCTAAGACATAATTACAATAATAAATTAATAAATAAATCATCGCCGCAAGTGTATCACATCTTCGGCATTTAAGAAATAGTTTTTGTTGCTGAATTTATTTTTGCTTTTATTTTTTTCGTTCTCGTTCTGTTTTTTTGTTTTAGTTTTTAAGTTTTTTATATTTTTTTTATTTTATTTTATTTTTTTTTTTTTTTTTGTTTACCACTCGCTGTTTATTCAAACTAATTTAATTTGTGCGCAGCTTTCGTGGTGCGCCCGCAGGTAAACTTGGGCTCCACTGGGCCAAGTGGTGCCACCACCACCACAAAGCAACCACTGGCAGGTTGTTGTGTTATTTTGGCGTTTCACGCACTTGGCGCATGTTGCAGTCACGCCTTTTGTTGCCCGCTGTCCAATTTTTTGTTTTTGGAGTTCGAGGCAAAGCCACACGCAAAAAGTTGTTAAAATGCAAATTAAATTAGAGACAAACTGGGCAGGCAGACAACACACACACTTACACACACACACACACTCCTGGTAAGGGGTGCCGCATTGTTGTTGTTGTTGTTGTGTGGGCTGTCATCTGTGGGGTGGGGTTCTGGGCCTTTCTGCAATGTTGTTGTGTCCATTGGATTAGCTGCTTTGCAAATGACATGAACAGTCGTCGGGACAATGATTGCTGATATGCAAATATCTAACCAGGTGCAATATTACAGATATATATATATATTATAGTATATATATATATGTATATAAAGTCCAAAAATGAGAGGCTAGAATTTGACAGCAATAACATATTCATGAAAGGTTACACAAACCCAAGTAGAAACCATTAAAAATACTTTTCCAACAAATAGTTTTATGTAATCTGTAGATTGTCAAGCGATTTTAAACTTTTTTTTTATTTTATTTTTTTTTAAGTCCCCTTTTATTTCTGGACGATAGTTTGAACAATCAATAAATTAATAAATTTTATAAATGTGTACTATCGTATAATTACGTAAATAGTGAATGTTAATTTTTTCGACCGATTGTTCCTATGGTAGCTATAAAATAAACTAATATTAAAATATATTAAATATTCCAAGATTTCTTATGTCTGCTAAAAATATTTTTATAAAAAAAAAATAAGAATAAAAAAATGAATAAAAAAAAAAAATAAAAAATAAATTAAAATAAAAATTTAAAAATATATATATATATATATATATATAAAAACAAATGAAAAAAAAACTAAAAAAAAAGCAATTAAAAAAATATTAATAAAAAAAAAATAATTTAAAAAAAATAAATAAATAAAGATAATGAAAAAAAAAATAATAAAAAAAGAAATAAATAAATAAAAAAGAAATAAATAAAAAAAATAAAACAAAAAAAATAATTATAAAAAAGCAATGAAAGAAATAAATAAAAATAATAAAAAAAAAAGAAAAAAAAAATTAATAATTAAAAAAACAATAAAAAAAAAACAATAAAAAAAAAATAATAAAAAAAATAAATAAAAACAACTAAATAAAAAAGAAATAAATTAAAAATAAATAATATAAATAAATAAAAAAAAAGTAAAAAAAAAATAAAAAATAAATAAATTAAAAAAAATAAATAAAAAAGAAATAAATAAAAAAAATAAACAAAAAAAAATTAATAAAAGAATTAATAAAAAATAAATAAATAAAAAAAAATTAATAAAAAATAAAAAAAATTAATAAAAAATAAAATAAATTAAAGTAAATAAATAAAAAAGAAATAAATAAAAAAATTAAATTAAAAATAAATAAATAAAAAAATAAATAAATAAAAAAAAAACATATAACAAAAAAAATAATAATAAAAACGAAATAAATAAAAAAAATAGCTTGACGCGTTTTAAAATCAAGCAAAAAAAATAACAAACAAATTTACCCAAATATGTATTTATGTATTATACATAAATCTATATATAAATATTTTTTTTGCTAAAAAAAATTGTATAGATTATGGAAACAAATTTATACTAATTTCGCTAGAAGAAATTCAAATCAAAGGTTGGCTCAAGGGGCAGAGGCGTCAGAACTTTTAGATTTGTAATTAAATAATTCGGGTTCCGAATAACGACGAAACAATATTGTGATTAAAAGATTTGTATCCAATTCATTTATTTACTCTCTGTTCACAAAATTAAAATGAATAAAATAAATTAATAAATTGAATGAAAACTGTGCTGTGCCATAGATGTTCAAGTATATGAATCAGATTAAACGGTTATTGCTATTAAAATTAAACTATATAACATAAACATTGTAATGTATCGATAAAATGTACATATATACGAAATAAACACTTTTGTTATGCGCATATTTAAGTATTTTATTAAATTATATATATAACAAAAGCTTATCAATATTTTTCTATTGAAAGACGTTGCATACAAATAAATTTAATTCAAAGTTTATTTAACTGTATATTATACAATAATTTAATATATTCCGAGAATTTACATTTTTTTTTTAATAATCTGAGCTAACTATTTTAATTCAAATAAAGTGTTTTTTATAAACAATCATGTTTTACAATTTTAAGATTTTAGGCAACAAACAAATTTTATTTTCTATTAACTTGACGAATCAGCATTTTAACTTCTGTTTGATTATTAACGATATCATATCTATTGAAATTGCTAAGAACGCGAAAAAGTATAATAAATTAAATTAATTATTTGTTCATAATAATAATTTTAACAAATTACCCATATCCACAGCTGGAATACCACCAACCACTTTTCTCGTCCTTTGCGCAATTCCTCTCATCTATACCATCATTGTCACGGTCAAGTGTAGAGAACTTAGTATGTAAAGTATCCGTCAAACGATCAACTAGTCCTTCACTTTTAAAATTACCGACACTCATCAATTTGTATTGATCCTCTTCTCCAGCAATTTCAAATTTATCATAACGGAGTTCAAAGACTTCATTGTTATTGACAGTAACATTTATACAAAGCTCATGTGGTGCATAACTTGTAAATCTATGGATATTTTCCAGCCCCATAAAATAATTACCCTCCAAAGAGCCAAAACCATTTTTGTAACTTGTCCAATTCTTATTAAAGTCTGCGAATTTATCCCCTATCCTTTGGATAACCATCCAACCGTCATTATCACACAATACATGCGAGTAGAGCATACACTTGTTGGGAATTGAAAGTTTATGAATACCAGGAGAATCCTTAAAAGAAACGCAACTAGTTGGATATTGCCTTTTTGTTTTTTTTTCTAATTCATCGGTACAGTTCTTAAGTTGGCTATTAACTTTAGTTATTTGGTCGTCTGTTTTATTTATAGCTTTTTCTTGGTCTTTTAACAGAGTTTCATAATCCCTAAGTTTGATATTAATTTTTTTTAATTGATTGAATTTTTTTCTAATAGTTCCTTGAAGGACCTTTAACTGCTTTTCATATTGATCTAAATCATAGTCACATTTCTGAAATTTTAAAATAATTTGAGCAATTTGTTCGTCTTTTATTATTATAGTTTTTTGAAGGACCTTTAACTGCTTTTCATTTTCATCTAATTTATCGGTACAGTCCTTAACTTGGCTATTAATTTGAGTTAATTGTTCGTCTTTTTTTCTAATAGTATTTTCTTGTTCTCTTAAATGACTTTCACATTTTTGTACTTTTTCAAAGTTTGGCTCTATTTGAAAGTAATTAATTGTCTTCTGCTGGGAATCAATTTGATTTTCCAAATTCCTAATATGAGCTGTTTTAGATTCAAGTAGTTTATCTTTAATCGCATATTCTGACACTTTCTGTTCAAGTTCTTTCACTTTATCCTGAAATTCCCTTATTTGACTGTCTTTATTTTCACTTATACTCCTAATGAGATCTGAATTAGCTTCAAGTTCTATCAGTTTTTGTTGAAGTTCCCTTATTTGTGTGTCTTTATTTTCACTATCTAGCTTTTCTTTCAACTCTTTTACATATGCGAGGAGAGGTTTTATTATATCATACGCGTACGTTGAACATTCTTTATCACGTTGTTTTGCTGCTGCACAGAACTAGAAAAATAAAATATTTTCACAATTAACACTTTTCACTGATACTCTTGAAGGATTTAGCTTTTACCTCCTTTTCCGATTTAGCATTAATTGAATATGCTTCATTGGCAACAAGGATTATGCCAACGTATAAAAATATGTTCGATGGAAGAATTAATTTCATTTTGCGTTTAATAAATTGTCAAACTTATGCTGAACAGAATTAAAATTAGACTAAATGCTGTAGAACAATTTAGTTGCCAGAATAATTTTAAAACACATATTCTTTAATATTCAAAGCTGATATGAGATGAGAGCTGAACCTAAGTTCGGAACTTCCGTTTGGCTGATTAGCTCAAGTTCAATGAACTGATAATATATGTTTTATATTACGTCAATGATTTGGTCTCATATGTCTGACTGTATATACATGTATATATATAATTGCATAAGAGTATTTAAGTATACTATAAACATGTTATTTCTAATACGCTTACAATAATAAAAATAATAATAATAGCACAGACAGAACTCGACTATAAAGTACGAATTCATATAGTCAGCCTTGATAGTTATTTTAAATCTTTAAAAATATTTAATTATTGCATGCATAAATGATATTTATATTTATATTTACATTTACATATACTAAACTTTAAATCATTCGAATTATTGTTATTTTTTGATAACAGAAAGTAATTCAATAAATAAAAAAAAAAATAAACATAAAAAAATAATAATATTATATATATATATACAATAAAAGAAATAAATAAAAATAACATAAATAAAAAGAAAAAATAAAAACAATAATAAATCAAACAAAAAATTGACAAAATTAAAATGAATAAAATAAATTAATAAATTGAATGAAAGCTGCGCTGTGCCAAAGATGTTCAAGTATATGAATCAGATTAAACGGTTATTGCTATTAAAATTAAACTATATAACATAAACATTGTAATGTATCAATATAATGTACATTTATACGAAATAAACACTTTTGTTATGAACATATTTAAGTATTTTATTAAATTATAAATACAACAGAAGATAATCGCATTTTTTTTCTTGTTAAATTAAAAGACGTTGCATACAAAACAATTAAATTCATCAAAGTTTAATTAGCTTTATATTATACAATATTTTAATATATTCCAAGCATTTAAATTTTCTTTTTAATAATCTGAGCTAGTTATTTTAATCATGTTTTACAATTTTATGATTTTAGGTAACAAAAATATTTATTTTTTATTAATTCGACGAATCAGCATTTTAACTTCTTTTATACTTTGATCGATATAATAGCGATTGAAATTGCTAAGAACGTGAAAAAGTTTAATAAATTAAATTAATTATTTGTTCATACTCCATGTAATTAATTAATTTACCCAAATCCACACATGGAATACCACCAACCACTTTTATCTTCCTTTGCGCAATGCCTCCCATCCGTAGCATCATTGTCACGGTCAGGTGTAGAGAATTTAAGATCAACAGTTCTCCTCAAAGGATCATAGAAGAATTTTCCGCTATCAGAAAGTCTACCTAAGTCGATCAATTTGTATTGTTCCTCTTCCCCAGCAATTTTAAATTGATTATAACTGAGTTTCAAGACGTCACCATTAATCCTAGTAATATTTATTAAAAGCTCATGTGGTGCATCGCTTGTAAATCTATGCATTTTTTCCAGCCCCATAAAAAAATAATTACCCTTCAAAGAGCCAAAACCATTTTTGTAACTTGTCCAATTCTTATTAAAGTCTTCGAATTTTTCTCCTATCTTTTGAATAACCATCCAACCTTCATTATCACACAATACATCCGAATAGAGTACACTCTTACCGGGAATTGAAATGTTGTGGATACCAGGAGAATCCTTAAAGGAAGCGCAACTATTTGGAATTTTCCTTTTTGTTTCTATTTCTAATTTATCTAATTTATCGGTACTGTCCTTAACTTGGCTATTAATTTCAGTTATTTGTTCGTCTTTTTTTATAATGGTATTTTCTTGGTCTCTTAACTGATTTTCACTTTTGTTTAGTTTTTTGAAGTTAGGCTCTGTTAGTAAGTGATCAATAAACTTTTGTTGGGAATCTATTCGACTTTTCAAATCCCTAATATAAGCTGCATTGGTTTCAAGTAGTTTATCTTTAATCGTATTTTCCGTAACTTTCTGTTCAAGTCTTGTCACCTTTTGCTGAAGTTCCCTTATTTGTCTGTCTTTATTTTCACTATCATTGTTATTTAACTTTTCTTTCAATTCTTTTACATAACCCAAAAGTGGTTTCACTATATCATATGCATAGGTTGAACATTCTTTATCAAGTCTTTTTGATGGACATAACTAGAAAAATAAAATAATTTCACAATTAACAAACTTTTCACTGATTCTATTCGAAGATTTCGATTTTACCTCCTTTTCTGAATTTCCATTAATTGAATATGCTCCATTTAATAAAAGTATTATGCCAATATATAAAAATATATTCGATAGAAAAATTAATTTCATTTTGCGTTTAATAAATTGCTGAACTTATCCTGAACAGAATTAAAATCAGACTGAATAAGTTGACGAGTTCAGTTAAAAGGAAGCCTACATCTTTCATATTCAAAGCTGAGAAGCTGTATATATATATATAGGTTAACACGATCAGCCTCAGCTATCAGTTGCAATTGAATCACAATAACCCTGAAGCGAAGAACAAAAAATTAATCAGGAACAACTTTTATCAGGGCATTGCCCCAATATGTGGTCAAATCGAAATGAAAAAATAAAAATATATATTGTTCTAGCTGTTGTTTTAAACAAATTTGTATCCACGACATTTTTTATGGGCTAAACACATTTTAATATTAAATTAGACATTAAAACTTGCATATTTGCAGAATATTCATTTGTGTAAATTATTTAAAATATTTTTATTAATTATGCCTGTCTTTTAAAGATTCTTAGCTATATTGTTTAGGCTATCTACACAAAAGTTTTAACAGTCTCTTAGCTTAGTATCTGGCCCAAAATTTGCAGATTATGCAACATCTTTTTAACTGTTTTTTTGTTGTTGTTGTTTGCCTTTGGCTAAATCTCTGGCATTGCCAAACGTAACCAAATAAACAAACGAGCGCGTTATAAAACAAAGCAAAAATCGTCTTGCACAATGCAATGCGACAAAAAACAAAAATAAAAAAAAAAAGCTAAAAAAAAGAAGCTACCCAAAAATGGCCATAAAACAAATGCGGCAAATCGAGAAAGAGTAGAAAAAAAAAACTTTGCTTAACTTTGTATCATTTTTTTTTTTGTTTCTCACTTAGAGGAGCGGCGACGGCAATCAGTGCACCCACTGCCAATTCCTCTACCTCCTGCTCTTCCTGCTGCTGCCACAATATCTACAGCGGTGGCTGCCACAACTTTAACACTTGTTTGCCCAGCTAATCGCGGCAGCATCGTCGCTCGGATTTCAGATACCAATATGAAAGGCATTTAAAAGCGCACAAAAAGGCCAGACAGAGTTTAAGTAGAATTAAGCATCCAAATTCATGAGTCAAGTTACCGCACGAAGGCTTCTTTATATATATATAAATATATATATATATATATATATATATATAGAAATAAATGTATACAAATATTTTTGTTTTTTACTCTAGCCTAAAGGGTATTATAACTTTGTTAATAAATGTGTAACGACGAGGTTAGAAAAGTTTGTTTCTAGATAAATACATTTTCTGATTTAGAAAATCACAGCCAAATTTAGAAAATATTACTACAATAGAAAGAATATTATATAAATAAAAATAATAATAAACTATAAATAATATGAATAAATAACACAAAAATATGTAAGAAAAAAATATTTTAAAAAATATATAAGAAAATATAAATATAATATATAAGAGAAAATATTAAATAAAATATATATTTAAAATATAAAAATTATAAACAATATATAAAAAATATATAAAAAAAAATATAAAAAAATTTTAAAAAATATATAAAAAATATATAAAAAAAAATATAAAAAAATATAAAAAATATATAAAAGAAATATACAAAAAAAATATAAAAAAATTATAAATAAAATATATAAAAAATTATATAAAAATGTATATAAAAAAATATTCAAAAAAAGGTAAGAAAAAATATTTTAAAAAATATATAAGAAATTATTATATATAAAAAAAAATATTAAATTAAATACATATTAAAAATATACAAAATTTAAAAATAAAATATAAACAATTTTTAAAAAATAAATAAAAAAAATAAATAAAAAAAAAAAATAATTAAAAAATAAATAAAAAAAAAATAAAAATAAAAAATACAATTATAAAAAAATATAAAAAAAATATAAAATAAATATAAAAAATATAAAATATATATAAAAAAAAATTAATAACTATATAAAAAAAATTAAAAACTATATAAAAAAATATACAAAAAATATATAACAAAAATTTTGAAAAATTTATATAAAAGAATATAAAACAAAAATAAAAAATATATAAAAAAAATATTAAAAAAATATAAAAAAAATATTAAAAAAATATTAAAAAAATATAAAAAAATATTAAAAAAATATAAAAAAAATATCTAAAAATAATACACTTATAAAAACAATAAAAAAAAAAAAACTAAAATAAATAATACGTAAGTAAACAAGCTGAATTATTTTAAACTATCAGAACTCGCCGGATCAAAGCTCCTTCATAATTAAATAATGATATAATTTTGATACATATATTAATGTTTAAATTAATAAACTCACATTCTAATAAAGAATATTATTTATTTCAATTTTAATTGCCCCTTTTTATCTAAGGCACTTTCATGGAAAAATTATTGAAAAATAATTAATAATTAAATAATAATTAAAATATTTAAATATTTAAAACACTATAGAAAATTAAAAAAAAAATTTTAATAAATTAATTAATTGTATAAGCCTGGTTTTTATTTAAGAACGATCGCTCTTACTAAATAAAATAAATAAATACATAAATTTTTACTAAACGAGTTTATTTAGTCCATGCAAATATATTAGCAAAAATACAAAAAAAAAAAATTTTCTAATATAAAATCATATTTTCCAAGATCTTTATTTATTTTAATTTGATTTAATTCAGATAGTTTTATCATATAGCTATAAAAACAATCGATGATATAAAAGTTATAAGGAAAAACAAATTCAGTGATTATTTAGTTTATTAAACAATAAATGAAAAATATCAAATTTTGTATTTTAAGCATCGCTGCAAGAGTATACATATATCTGCGGCAATCTGTATAAATCTGTTGCTACCAACATTTTTTTTTTATTTTTATTTTTGCTGAATGCCTTTGGTTTTTGATTTGTGTGGCTTAATAAAATACCGAGAAGTCGCCGTTTTGGTATCCATTGGGAAACAATGAAATCTTCCGGTGCGCTGTCAATGATTCTACTCCCCAAAAAACCAATGTGGCTCTCCTCAGTATCTGTTTCGGTTTCAGTTTCAGTTTCAGTTTCTGGTTTTTTTTTTGCTTTTGGTGATTTATGTGCCTCGTTTTTTGGCCAATTTTCGATTTTAGTTCAGTGCTGCGGTTAAATAATGCGCTTCCAAGAATATAAACACGCAGCGATATAAAAATAATCTCAAACACAATATATACAAATAGTAATAAAAACTGTTGCACATTGTGAATTAGATGTTAGATGTGAGGGGCCTTGAATATGCATATATATATATATATATATATATAATACACATATCTATTCCATAATTCGTTATTTGTCATTGTTTGTCCGTTGATTTTGATTGGGACTTTTGATTTGCCTTCCCAACGTTCAACATTCAACATGTTGATTTTCTAAGCAATTAATTTGATTAACTGCCAAGTTGTGGCTGCGGTTTGAGGGTGCCTTTGATCTGGCCAGTGTAGAGTTCGATGTCAGTACAGACACATATATCATAAGCATTAAACATTAACCATTGAGCATTAAGCATTATTAATTAAAAGTTCTTTACAGCTAATTGCAAACTATGATGATATAACCCAAGACAGCTGCTCGATGATGGGTTATTATTATATCGTTCAACGGAAATGCCAGAGTCTGTGACTCCTTTGATTTCTGCATGGTAACCAAAAAGGCAAAGAATACTCAAAAGTTGGCTATTATTAATTTTAATAATATTAAGAAACTTTATGAATAAATTTCATTGACAAAGTTCGTTGCCTAAGTCTTTTTATTTACAATACAATAGAAAAAATTGTTTATTGATTCCAAATTGTTTAAAGCTTAAACTGATAATTTGAAATTGAAAACTGAAAAAATATTGAATTTTTTCCTGTTTTCTAATTTCAACAAAGGACTTTACTCCTGACACCCTTAATTTTGTCAAAATTCAATTGATTTTCAATCGAATTGTCTTTTTGATCATAGTTTTATTTAAATATTGATTTAATCAAATCCAATGATTTATTTTCTATAGAAAATTATGCACGTAGATTTTTTTTCTTATATTATTTTATAATTTATTTTCTCATCACTGTTTTCTCTCTTAAATTGTAAAATTTCGTCAAATATGACTGGAAAAGTGATGAACAAGGTAAATTTTTTCTTGGGTGTTTTTACTAATTGCTGAATAACTAACACATTTACTAACCGATTTGGACAAATGTATACTTAAAATATTCGTAAAAGAATTGTCTAACATTATAAATCTTAAAAAGTATTTAAACGAATTTTTAAAATTTTTAAATGAGCAAATGAATTTCAGCAATTTTTCAAAAATGCAAAAAAAAGTTCACATTTTTCAACTTTGAGGGCTTGCAATGGCTTGAATTCTTATTTGACCTGTATAAATGGCATAACGTTAGAAAGGAGATACAATTATCTGTTGAATTGTGAAATATTATTTAAGATTAAATAAGATCTGATGTAGATATGAACAAATAAGTAGAAAGACTGCCAGAAGAAAAAACTAGCTATTTGCGGTTTTCTCGAAAACCATTCTTTGAAAAAATAAATGGTTTGCATTTTTGAAATTATCGCCCAAAAATACATCAAAAAAAGTATATGAGAGCCCAGCTCCCTCGTTAAAAAAAAAATTTGTAAACTAGTGTAATAGAAACTATCTTTTATTGATTCCAATTGTTTAAAGCTGATTTAAACGCTAAATTAATTTGAAATTGAAAACTGAAAACTGAAAATTTCCTTGTCGTTTTTTTTCCGATTTCTAATTTCTATAAAAGACTTTACTCATGACATTTCGTTCAAAATTTCTTTTTGATCATAGTTTTATTTAAATATTGATTTATTCAATTCTAATGATTATTTTTTTATTGAAAATTATTTACGCAGATTTTCAATGCATCAAAAATATGATTTCCTTAATTTTGATTGTTTGCACATTTATTTTAAAACATTTAAATTTAGTTTTTGTTTTTTTTCTGCTTTTCGACTTCTTACCTTTCACTTATCGTTTTATTTAGTCGTAAATCGTTTTCGTTTACCATTTATCACTTGGCTCTGTTTTAAGTCAAACTCTTTTAGTTTTATGTACAAAATTCTTGATTTGCATGCCAATTTTTTGTATTTTTTTTTTAATACTTTTAACTAGTTTTGTTTGAATTGAAATCGAAAAAAAATAAAATTGGAGCTATAAATGCCACCTGCAGGGTGGGCAGGCATATCGAATCAGCAAAATCAAAGCGCAATTAATTGACGACAATTGTGTGGCAAGTGGCCAAATTGTGTGGCAACATCAAAATCAGCAAAGAACAACAATAACAACAACAACAACGGCAAACGTCAATTGTCTAATCAACAAATTTAGTCAATAAATCGTAATTAATTAACGTTTGCCGCTGCGCTTTGCTTTTGCTCTGGCAGTTGAAAGAGTTTTCAATTTTATTTTTTTTTTTATTTGGCTCAAAATTCAAATTCAAATGTGTGGCAAATGTGGCAACAACAACTGCAACAACAAACTACAATTGCAAACAGTAACAACAACAAATTCGAGCAAATATTCGTGAATTGCGACTAATTTTTAGTGCATTGCCAATGTAAAAACGTTAACCAAAAATATTGGTAACAGCTAATCAGGCATATATACGCCCCAATAAAATGCATATATAGACCGCAAAGAGGTGTGGCTGGCAGGTGGTCTAGTCTGTCTGTAGTGTATTAAAGTTGTTGTTGTTATTATTGTTGCACTTGATAACATCGTTGCAAATGTGTTTATTGTCAAAAAATACATTGACTTGCAATCCGAACGAACAACCTTTTCTACTAGTAATAATACCAAGTGCAATCAAGAGACTTGGCCAACGTAACTATAGCTTAGTTTTGTTTAGTTTTTTGAAAGTTTTAACTTAAAATTTAGATTTTAGTCTGCAGCAGAGCTTTAACTGCGGTTTGTCTAAGCTTCTGCTTCTAATTAAAATTAGTTTTTTTTTATTTAATATTATTTTGAAATTTGTCCTGGATTGTTACGCTTATATTTATTTATCAAATTTAATTTATTTTGTTTTTAATTTATTTTATTTTTATTTATTTTATTTTTATTTATTTTATTTTTTTTTATTTTATTTTTATTTATTTTATTTTTATTTATTTTATTTTTATTTATTTTAATTATTTTTTTATAATTTTTTTTTATTTATTTTATATAATTTACTTTTTTTTATTATTTATTTTATTTTGATGTATTTTATTTCTATTTTATTAATTTTTTTTTAAATTTATTTTATTTATATTTATTTTATTTATATATTTTTTTTTATTAATTTTATTTATTTATTTTTATTTATTTTATTAATTTTATTTATTTATTTTTATTTATTTTATTAATTTTGTTTTTTTTTTGTTCATATTTTATTTTTATTTTGTAAATATTTTAAAAATAAAATTCTTTTTAATAGTTTGTAAGCTTAATTTTTATAAAATATTTTAAAATTAATGTATTTGGTTTTGCCTCTTGCATTGTGAATGTTTTGGGTTTATTTTGCAAGTTAGTTTGGCATTTTTGTACATTTTAAATATATTTAATATTTACTACTAAAAATTATCCGTCGACATTTTTTATAGAACAAATAGTTTTATTAAAATTAATGAAAAATTCGGAACATGAACATAACCAAGTTACGTGAGCTAGAAGTCTGGAAAGTTCTCCTCAGAAAAAGTATAAGAAAAGTGGATAAAAATAAAATTATAAAATAAAAATTATTTGTTGGTATTTATGAAAAGATTAAAAAATAAATTTTAAATTTGATATAAATAAAAAAAATTAAAAATTAAATTTTTTATACAATTTTTATTATAAAAATTGAAAATAAATATTATTTTTAAAATCAAAATGTAAGAATTATTTATAATTAATTATAAATATAATTTCCGGTTCCTGATTTAAATGACAAATTAAAAAATCTGTTAAATATTTTATAACTCTCTACTCGAATTATGAAAATCATTAGAAAACAGCTAAATATTTATATAAATTAGTTTACATTATTATAACCATATAATCATATTTATCTCAGGTTTTAATATCCGCTTAAATAGAAAAAAATAGAAAAAATAGAAAAAAAAACTCGAATGCAATCAATTTCCAAGTGTATGCAGACAAAAGACTTAGGCAACGAATTTGCTGGAAAATTGAAACGGCAAACGGAATCTGACTGACAAGTGGCTCACATAATTTCCATAGTCTGCCTGATGATGATGGTGGTGTTGTTGGTGTTGGTGGTGGTGTTGGTGGTGCTGATTGTGTATTGGTGGTGTGAAATTCCTAACTGGCACTCTCTTGTGGAACGAACGGGGCATCAATCAGCGGCGGCAGCTTAAATGCTGCATCATGACAAAACCATTACACTTGACCAGAGCGGCGGCTCCGGTACGGGTACGGGTTTGATGGCGTCGGCAGATGCTCAGATGACTAGGCGACTCAACTTGGGGTTTTCTTTCTTATTTTTTATTTTAGTTTTTTGGATCTCTTGGCCGTGATTGATTGATTGGCAGCGTGAGCAGCGGGCAGTGTTCTGTGGTCTGGTCTGGTCTGGACTGGACTGGACTGGAGAGTAGTGCTTTGTCTAAAAGCCGTTTAGAATAACATCACAGCAGCAGCATCCAGCAACATACATATAGTAGTATAACGAGCCCAGCAGCGAGAAATTATGCATTGTGTTGGAAAAAAAAAAAAAAAATGTTTAATCTGTGCAATGCCCAATGCCAATGCTACGTGTATCGAAAAGGCACCCTCACCTGGCTATCTGGCAATGCAACCCATTCAGACGACGATTGTCTGTCCCCCAACAGTGTTGCCAACTAAGCCTTTTTTTCCAGATAAATCTGAGTTTTATGCATTTCTGATTGTTGCGTTTACATTTGTTTCCTGCTGTAATTTCTTAAGCCTAAATATTTGCTTTAATTTTTTTTTTTTTGTAATATTTGTTTTACTTTTTTTTACAATAATTTTCCTATTTTTATTTATTTATTTTAAATTTTATTTATATTTTATTTTATTTATTTAGATTACATTTTATTTATATTTTTTTGTATTTATTTATTTTACACTTCATTTATATTTATTTATTTAATTATATTTTATTTTATTTGTTTATATTTTATTTTATTTATTTATATTTTATTTTATTTGTTTATATTTTATTTTACTTATTTATATTTTATTTTACTTATTTATATTTTATTTTATTTATTTATATTATCGGCTATTTTTTATTTTATTTTAAATTTTATTAAGTTCTTTTTATTGTATTATTTTTTTTTTATTATTTTTATTTATAATTATTTTTAAATTTGCTTCAAAAATGTCACCTAATTTTTTAAAAGTTTTGACTAAAAATAATTTAATATTAAAAAAAATACGTTTCAATAAGGCAGCGTAACTATTTTTAAATTAAAAATTACGACATATTATTTTTTTTTAATGCATATTTTTTAAGTTAAACAAAAATAAACATTTTTGATTTTTATAAATAAAAATTATGGAATAATTTCCGGTTTCAATTTTTAAAATAAAAATTTAAACTCTATTTTTTACTTTTAAAAATAGAGCTAACAGAATAACTTTTATTATTGATTTTTAAAATAAAAATTGAAAGATATTTATTTTTGATTTTTGTATATAAAAATTGCAAAAGAATTTTTATTTTTGATTAAGAAAAAAATTACTTTAAATAAAAAAAATAGTGGATGAATTTTTATTTTTGAATAAAAAAATTACTTCAAATTTAAAAAAACAGACGAATAATAATGTTTATTAATAAAAATCAAAAATAAAAAAAATTGTAGAACTTTTATTTTTGATTTAAAAAAAATTAGTTTCAATGAAAAAAAAATGCAAATAATAATTTTTTTTATAGAAATCAACAACAAAATTTTAAATGTGATTTTTATCCTTAAAATAGATATAGAAAGATATATTATTTTGAGTTCCAAACAAGTCTTTTTGCGTTTCTTCAGTAACTGTATCAAGTTATTTTTATAATCCTTTATATGGTTCAAATTTGTTAACATAACTCTCAACTTAAGTGCCTGCCTTTGGAATATTAAAAATTTTAATATTTCATTTAATTTTTCTCTATATAAAATATGTTTTTATTGTAGAGTTTCAATTACAACTATTAATATTTTATTTTTAAATATATAAATCAGAAATAAATATTTTTTTAAATTTGATTTCTCAATAATTCACTTTTGCTGACATATTTTTCTCTATATTTTTATTGTTTTTATTTGGTCCTTTTTTCGTCCCTTTTTTTGTTGTTGGGTGGGGGCACATTCTATACTGTTTTTGGTAATCGATAGTTGGCAACACTGTCAGTCAGACAGTCAGACAGTCAGTCGGTCGGCCAGTTGGGCACTCAAACAGTTGAAGTTGAAGCCATCCAAAGGCCGCCGGCCGTCAGTTGATTGCGCTTCATTATTAATGCCAAACTGTGCGCCGGCATTCGTTGAATTTGGCTTTTGCAATTTGCTCTCAATGACGCCGCCGTGCCATCGCCTCCTGCAGATCCATCCGCATTTGGCCTTCATCTCGTTTTTTGGTACGGGAGCAGGGGGGCTAGGGTGGGCATTAAAAATGAGCTCAGCGTAACAGGTGGATGCCGATGCCGCGACGACGACGATGACGATGGCGACGGCAACGTGATTTTCGCCAAATCGTTTAGATTATTTTGAGATTGCTTGCGCCAGTCTCCGGCACCGGCACCGGCACCACCACCAACAGCTGTCCACCAGGCCGTCCAATCAGTCTGGCACTCCTCTCTGTCTCTGTTTCCGTCTCTGTCTATCTCTTTCTGGCCGCTCCGCACCTTGCATTTGAACTTGAAACATTTCATTTTTGTTGCTGGCGGCAAAAAAAAAACCGAGAGAGCTCTACACAATCCCAAGCTGCTCAAACCCCGATCGATTAGTGGCATTCTATTGCGTTCAATTTTCATGTGCAACATTGGAGCGATCGCCGTTGGCACAATAAACACGCGATTTATTTCATGCCGAGCATTCAAGTGCCGCACAGTCGGTCAGCCAAGGAGGAGCAGCATCAGCAGCCACAAACAACCACAAACAACCACAAACAACCACAAGATACCACAAGGCAGCACCATCAGGCAGCCTTGCCCTGCCTCAGCTTACCTTGCCTTGCCTCAGCTTGCCTTGGCTTGGCTTGTGGTATGTGATAATGGGATGATGGTATGATGATGCATGCGCGGCATACACAACATCCCAACAAAACAGCAAGGAAAGGAGCCAACGCAATTTAACGACTATAAAATACACTATACAGCAAATGGCAGTAGATGAAGAAAAATAATAAAAACCAAACTAAATAAAAATTAAATTAATAAAAGAAATTAATAAAAATAACATTAATATAAAAAATATAAATGGTAAGAAATATATGTATTAAGAATATTGTGTTCAAACATATTTTATACAAAAAAAAAAACAATAAATTTAACAGAAAAAAACTTCTATATGTTTTATTAAAAAAAGAAAGAAAATAATAGAAAATTTTAAATAAAAAGTCTTCAATATTTTATATAAAGAAAAAACTCTGAAATATATTAAAAAAAAATACAAAATAAATAGAAATAAGAATTAAATAAAAAAATAATAATATAATAAGTAAAAAAAATAAATACAAAAAAAAAAATATATATATAAATTTGTTTATATTTTAATATATTAAATTTATTTTGTTGTTAACTTTTTACTTGATATTTATATATATATATATATATATATATTATGCAAAAATAAAAATATTTATTTAAAAATAAAAATATTTATTAAAAAATAAACTATAAAATTAGGAAATTATATTAAAAAATATAAAAATATATTTAAGAATAAAAAAAATGTATTAAAAAATAGAAAATTTTTTTTAAAAAATTAATAAAATATATTTAAACATAAAAAGCTATAATCAAAAACAACAAAATTATATTAAAAGATATAAAAATATATTAAAAAATATAAAAATAATTTAAAAATAGAAAAATTAGTTAAAAATAAAAAAATTATTTAAAAATAAAAAATTATATTAAAAGATAAAAAAATATATTAAAAAATAATTTAAAAAATATAAAAATAAAAAATATATATTAAAAAGAAAAAGAAGGACAAACGAAGCAAAGCGTTTCTAAAAACAAGAAAAATTATAAAAATAAATAATATTGTATATTGCTTTTCCAAAGAACCATGTTATACAAACAAATTCCATTAAACATTTTTAAATATTTTACAATAGGCAATAAAATTCACAAAAACTTACATGTCAGTTTTGTTCTGGTATTTTTTTTTAATAACTTGAACGCTTGACGAAATGGAAAAAATAAATTAAAAAAGCCTTTGTATAAAAATCTTGAGAAAGCTACCTTTTAATGTAGACTATTTAGACTATTATAAAACCCAAATCGAAGCAGTAAAAAAAAATTATTTTGTTAGAAAGGTCTTTAGTCAACTACAAAATAATTATAATATATATATATATTTTTTTTTTTAAAGCTTGTAGAAAATTTTCCATACAATTTAAAAATATTGCGAGTATTTATAATAACTTGCTTTTTAAAGTTTAAGTAGATCATTTTGAAAAAGACAAAAAAGCAGCAAGGTTTTAGGAATCTTTTAGAAATTACATAGCAGTTTTTTAAGTACAGTAAAATAAATGGTATTAAAAAAATGTATGTAATTTTATTAAAAAAAAAAAAGAATAATGCTTAAGGAATTTTTTGGAACTACGTATAAGCTGTCTAAGTATAGGAAAATAAATTATATTTTAGGAAAATAGAACTACAAACTTATTTCTTAAAGTTTATAAAAAAAAAAAAAAAAAAAAAAGGGAAAAAAAGGAAAAATAATTACAAACAGCAACATTAAAAATCATATTATTTATACCATTGAGAAAAATATATAAATTATTTTGGACTGTCTAGTTTGCTTGTAGGAATTTGTAATTTCTCTTAAAGTTTTACTGTAGACGTGAAATTTTCTGTATAATTTTTAGAAAATTCTCTACATATTTGCAATTGATATAGGCAGTAAAATTTCTGGAGTTGCCTGGAATATACTCTATTCCATAAACAATTCAATAACTTCGAAATGTGTATGCTAATATTGGAGACTTTATATTAAATATATCATAAGAAATCCCTTTAAAATTCTATGATTGAAATTAGCAATATGCTTGTCGCCTATCAAAGTGTATGAACAACAATAATAATAAAAGCAGACTACTCTTTTATATATATATATCTTTCTTATTATTATTTATTTTTTTTTTGGTTTCTTTTTTTTACTAGCGGCCAAGGTTAGTCGTTTGGTTTAGTCGCAAACGTTGTCGAAGCTCATTCTGCCGCATTTTAGTCGGTAATTGCTTGTGATGTATGATTTTGAGTTCTAGTTTTCTTGCCTGGCCTGGTCTGGACCGGCGTGGACTTGCCTGGACTGGCCTGGGAATCTCTCATCGTTTTGCTAGCTGATTGCTGGCGATACCTATATATATATATATTTATATATATGCGGGTGATGTATGTTATACTATATATAGTATAGGCAATAGGCCATAGATATTGTGATTTGACATAGGAGGAAGGTAAAGTAAATGATGACAAGAGCTCCAAGCTCTAACTGTCACACTTTCTAAGCACTTTCACCCAATTAGGGCGATCAGTCAAATATATATATTGCATATAAATGTATAAATATATATGTGCACCGGGAAAAAAAAACTGTGTCCTAAAAAAAGAACAATCAAATCTCTTATAATATCTCTAATATATTTTCTTCGCAATTATTTTTTGTTTGGAAAAAAAAAAAAAAAAACCTCAAGCGTTACAGATCGCAATTTATATGTTAATATTGTAAATATAGAGCCGTATATTTAATTTCATTTAATTCTAATTTAATTTATTATTTAAAAATTTATATTTCATTAAGCAATGACTTTAATAAAAACCTTGTCAGTCATAAATAAATATGTATAAAAAAAAGTATATAAATAAAAAAAATTCTAAGTCTTTTATATTTATGCGTAATTCTCAACCGGCTTTAGTAGTCAGTTTATATGGTGTGTTCAAGCCTTTTATAAAAATTTTTTAACAATTCCTTGGCAAGAGAATAATTCAATAAAATTACCAAGTCAAAAGAAATTCACATTTTATTTTCCGAATTTTTGGAATGTCGAAATTAGTGGGCATCCAAACAAGCAATATAAAAAATAATAAAAATATAAAAAAAATAATAATAAAAATAAAAAATAAAACTATAAAGAAATATAAAAAAATATAAAAAAATATAATATAAAATATAATATAAAATATATTAAAAAATATAATAAAAAATATAATAAAATAAATATTAAGTAAAAATAATTAAATGGGAATAAAAACATTAAAAACAATATAAAGTAAAAATAATAAAATGGGGAAAAAAAAATTAGCGGGCATCCAAACAAACAATATACAAATAAAAAAAAAAAATAAAATAAAAGGAAATATAACAACAAAAAATATAATAAAAAAATAAAGAAATATAATTAAAAATAACATATTAAATATAATATAATATTAAATATAATATTACATATAATATAAAATATAATCAAAAATATAATTAAATAAATATAAAGTAAAAATAATAAAATGGGAAAAGACATTTTAAAAATAAGCGGGCATCCAAACAATCAATATATAAAAAAAAATAAAATAAAAAAAATTATAAAGAAATATAAAAAAAATATAAAAAAAAAATAATAAAAAAAAAATAATAAAAAATATAATAAAAAAAAATTATAAAGAAATATAAAAAAAATATAAAAAAAAATAATAAAAAAAAAATAATAAAAAAAAAATAATAAAAAATATAATAAAAAAAAATATTCAGTAAAAAAATATAATTAAAAATAAATATGAAATGTAATAAAAAAATATAATAAAAAATATAACAAAAAAATATAATACATAAAATATAAAGTAAAAATAATAAAATTGGAAACAAACACTAAAAAAATATAAAATAAAAATAATAATATGGAAATAAAAATATTAAAAAAATAGACAAATTTCAATATTTACATTTATTGTACTGTCAAGAAACTGATCATAATTTCGTTATTTGATATTTGTTTTATTTATATGGTTTTTAGATATATTTTCTTATTTATAATTTTTTTTAATTATATTTCATTTTATTTATATTTTTTTTATTTATATTTAATTTAATTTAAATATTTTTTTTTTTATACATATATTTTTATTCTAATGTATTTTTCCTTCTAATCATAGAAAAAAATGAAATAGCAGTTATATTATATTTTCTATCAATATATTTATATTTAAAATATATGTAATTCTTTTGCTCAGTGTAGTATATATATGTTTGTTTGTTTGTTGTATCAAGGAACTGCTGAGAGATCTTATGCAAAAGCAAGGCAAAGTCTCTTTCTCGCTTGGTCTACCAAGATGACAATCTTTTGTTTTCACTTCTGCAGAAACAAAAGCCATAAAGGATAAATTGTGTGACTCTTAGTTTAGTTGTGTATATATATGTATATATATATTCGGGAATATTGAATTCCTGCGCGGGGCAAGATCGACTTGTGGCAGCCTTTTGGTTAGGTAGCCGCATTTAAAACAGTCGGAGGCAATCGTTGAACTTTTGGCATCGACAAGTGCACAGCGGGATGTCGATTTGTGGCCAGGAAATAAAATAAAAAAATAAAAAAAAAATAAGGAGGTCTGCCAATTTTGTTTTCATTTTGGCTAAATGGAGTGAATTGAACTGGAGTGTAGAGTGTGCCGCCGGAATGGAGGGTATAGTAGTATGGTTTGTCTGTCTGTTACGATTATATCGAGAAGACAATCGATTGGGCCATTGTTTGGGGTCCAATTGGGCCAAGTTTTCAAGCTTCTATCGCATGATTGATTGACTGAGCATACAGCATAAAAATATTCTTTTTAAACAATTTCTCTGACAAGACGTTTCAGGTTGTTGTTGTTGTTGTGCTTTTCATGCCATTTCGATACGGGCCTCATTTTTCTTGCCACAATTAAAGAAGAAAGTTGGCGGGGCAATTAGAAAACTCGCATCGATCAAATTGCCACAGACAATAACGTCTTGTCTACAAATAAAAAACAGAATTTGTCTTTGAAATACACTACAAGAAATTCTCTCTATTGCTCTGCCAAAATTTTCTACTCGAAATTAACATAAAAATATGGCTAAAGAATTGTTAAAAAATGAGCAACGTGCAGTTCAACACAATACTCGACAGATAAGTCGTGCCTTTTGGCAAGAATTCGAAAATATACGAAATCAGCAGCGCAATCAATTGGTTGAGGAGCACAATAATCGACAGGAATTAACCGCATTGATGCAGAATATCAATCAGGAGGTGCAACAACAGGTGGAGGCGCTCAGTCGCAGCATCAGTTCCCATGGCATTAATCCATGTGCCCCCTCACCCCGTAGTATGCAGCAGCGAGAACAGTCAACAATTATGCCACCTCCTGTTGCAACTTCTACTCCAGCCAAGAGCAACATTAAGAAACCCGAAAATAATAAGAATAAACGTATAGCTTCTAAATCTGTAAAGCCTCTGCCACATGCAACGGCCACATCTCGTGCCACACTGCCGGGTAAGGCAACTTTAATCCGGAATACTCCAAATGTATCCAAACTACAGCTATCCCATAAACCAAAGAAATAATTATATAAAATTTGCATTTGTTTTATTTATTTATTTATTTTTTTTTTTTTTTCAAATTTGCATTTGACAAATATAAAAACCCAATGTTGGAATAATTTATTGCAATTTTTTTGCTACTTTAATATATGACAAAATTATGAATTTCATGTATTTAATGAAAGAAATTTCAGCTTAGACCAAAACAGTTGAATTTTATTACTAATAATAATAAAAATAATAAAAAACAATTTAAAAATAATTACATTAAAAACCAAATAAAAAAAAGGCAGAAACGCCTATCATTATTATTTCCATTTAAATTTAACATATATATAATATAAAATCATTTAAAACATTTTTTAATATTTTAGGTTGCCAACAAAACTTTATTTTCCATCAACTCGACGAATCAGCATCTTAGATTCTCTAGGTAAGAATCCATCAAATCTGGCCAATTTTTTTGAATTCAAATCGCTGAGAACGTGAAAAGGTATTAAAATTAAATTAATTTTTTTTCCATATCGTACGGATATGTAAGCAATTCATTAATTACCTATTGCCACAGGCGGTAAACCACCAACCACTTTTAAAATATTCTGCGCAATGAAAATTATGCCAACCATCGTTATCACGATCAGGTGTGGAGAATTTACGATTTAAATTTTCCCTGAAAGTATCTTCTACTTGTCCTTTACTTTTAAATTTACCTAAAGTTAACAATTTGTATTGCTCCTCTTCCCCAGCAATTTTAAAGTGATCATAATGAGCTTGATAGTTGACATTGGTACTTGTTGTAAAATTTATTAAAAGCTCATGTGGTGCATCCTTAGTAAAGAGATGAATTTTTTCTAAACCCATAAAAAAGTCACCCTCTAAAGAGCCAAAGCCTTCCCGGTAACTTGTCCAGTTCCTATTGAAGTCTTCCAACCTATCTATTCTCTGCTCGATCACCATCCAACCCTCATTATCACACAAAACATCCGAATAGAGTTCACTTTTGCCGGGAATTGAAATATTATGGATCCCAGGAGAATCCTTAAAGGAAGCGCAAGTAGTTGGAAATTCCCTTTTTGTTTTTATTTCTAATTCATCGGTACAGTTCTTAAGTTGGCTATTAACTTTAGTTATTTGATCGTCTTTTTTTTTAATAACTTTTTTTTCGTATTTTAACTGATTTTCATAATCCCTAAGTTTAATATTAATTTGATTTAATTGATCTTCTTCTTTTCTAATAGTATTTTCTTGTTCTCTTAAATGACTTTCACATTTCTGTAGTTTTTCAAAGTTTGGCTCTGTTTGAAAGTAATTTATTGTCTTCTGCTGGGAATCAATTTGATTTTCCAAATTCCTAATATGAGCTGTTTTAGATTCAAGTAGTTTATCTTTAATCACATTTTCTGACACTTTTTCCTGAAATTCCCTTATTTGTCTGTCTTTTCTTTCACTATCATTATACATTTTCTCTTTGATTTCTTTGACAAATTCCACCAGGGTTTTTACATCTTCATTTGTGTAAGTTGCACATTCGTTTTCATGTCGTTTGTCTGCACTGAACTAAAAATATAAAATTATTTCACAATTAACAATTAACACTTTTCACTGATACTTTGAAGGATTAAGCTTTTACCTCCTTTTCCGATTTAGCATTAATTGAATATGCTTCATTGGCAACAAGGATTATGCCAATATATAAAAATATATTCGACGGAAAAATTAATTTCATTTTGCGTTTATTAAATTGCCGAACTTATTCTGAGCAGAAATAAAATTAGACTAAATGCTGTAGAATAATTTAGTTGTCAGAATAATTTTGGAACACGTATTCTTCAATATTCAAAGCTGATATGAGATGAGAGCTGAACCTAAGTTCGAAACTTCCGTTTGCGTGATGAGGTTAAAGGTTTATTGAATTGATAACAATATATAATATTACGTCAATGCTCTGGTCGCATGTATATGTATATGTATTTAAGTATATATTAAACATATTATTTTAAAAAATAATAATTATACTTACTGAACTCTCCTATAAAGTTTGAGTACATATAATATACAAAGACACCAAAAGTCAGTCTTGATGAGCTCAAACTTACGGATTTTTAAAACAATTCTCACATAAATTATGTTTATATATATTTTTATGTTATATTTAAGGCTTAAATTTTAAATCATTTTATTTATTTAATTCTGTTAGCAGTAAATAAATAAATAAATACAAAAACGTAATCAACGGAAACAATTTCTTATGAAAACAAATATATAAATATATAGATTCACATAAATACATATTTAGTTATTTTTTTATTTAATATTGTTTTTTTCATGCTTTGCCAACTCGCTAAACAAATCAATAATTAATAATTTTTCTATTTTTTGTTATTTAAATATATTTAGCAATAAGCATAAATTAAGAGCTTCAAATTTATAATATTAATATTAACTTAAAAACTATAACATTTTATTAAAACCATAAAAAAAAAATAATTATAAAGAAACATTTATTTTTCGGCAATAAAATAATTTCAATATAATTAACGATATTGATCAAATTTAATTAATTAATTAATTAATTTTATAGAAGATTAATTAAGATTTTTTTTTAAACAAAAATGTTGCTCATAAAACATAATGTTCAAATAAATTTTCTTATAAGATATAGAAGTCTAAAATTTATCAAATTTGATCAGTTTGTAATAATCTAAAATATATCGCATTAGGAAACCGAATTCAAAGTTCTTTAAAAATTCTTTAAAGTAACTTTAGCAGCAAAAAAATAAAAACACAAAAAAAAAAATAGATAATGAAAATAAAATAATTTATAGTAATTAAAAATAGACAATGCAAAATAGAAACTATCAATGTTGGCAATTAAAACCCACACCATTTTGATACTATAGATAGTGTCATAGATATTTATGCACTTTAGGCCTTAGTTTATTTGAAATCTCAGCTTTTTCAAGTCAAGAATTAAGTATGCCATTAGCTAGAGCACGAATTAAACCATTAGTTAGGCGCCATGTTTATGATTTGTTATCGTTAAACGAACACAGGCGACAACCCTGACATCTGCCAAGCCCACCCAAAAAATAGAAGAAAAAATAAAAATAAAAAAAGGAAAAACTCAAACGACACTCACATTTAGCATTTGATTCATTTAGCCAATCAGCAAATCATTAACAACTAATTAAATTATATAAAACAGTCATTAATTAAGCGTCAAAGCCAGAATAAATTCTACGGGCAACTCTACTATATTTTTGCCTTTCACTTTAGTTTTTTTTTTATTTTTTTATATTTTTTTGGGTTGCAACGATTGCAAATAATGACAAGAACTTTGGGCTAAACTTTTGCACTTTGACATCCGTTGGGGCTGAACCGGGCTGGTTGGTTTGTTAGTTGGCTTTGCCCCCACCAGGTGCAACGCTGCACCCACAATTTGTGGCACGCTTTTTAATGCGGCGGCAGTTGTAAATATTTAATAACTACATTAATAACAGCAGCAATGACAATGACAACAAGCAATAATAATAATAACACGCGCTGTGATTGCAATTTGCCAATACAATAAAAAAAATCTAAAAAAAAATAAAAAAAAATAAATAAAAAAAAAAAACTACCGTTTTGGCTAAAACGAGGTTGCTGCTTTCTGGCCACGCACTGTGGCACGTTTCGCTCAAACAGTTGGCAAAATAATGTCACATTTAAATAGGAAATTTAAAATTAAAAATCTCAAAAATTCAAGGAATATTTGAATACCAAAATGAAAGTAGGCGTCGTACTTAAAAAGGCGTTAATTCAGGCTCAAATAAAGATTTATATTATTTTGAAAGAATTAACCGAAAATAAATAGAAATATTAAGCCAAAAAAAAATTTTAAATTAAAAATTTATTTACCTATTTTTAATGGTAATTTTTTAAATAAAATAAATTTAGTTAAGACAACAATTTTATGTTTTTTATATATTTTATGCTTCACTAAAAAAAATAAAAGATTTATAAAAAAAACCAATTAATAAAAACAAAAAGTTTATAAAAAAAAAAAAAAAATTTATAAAAAAAAATTTACAAAATAACAAATTTATAAACAAAACAAATTTATAAAAAAAAACAAATTTATAAAGAAAACAAATTTATAAAAAACAAATTTACAAAAAAAAAAGTAAAAAAAATAAATTTATAAAAAATAAATTTATAAAAAAATAAATTTATAAAAAAAAGATTTATAAAAAATCAAATTAATAAAAAAAATTTAAAAAAAAAAATTAATTTATAAAAAAACAAGCTCATAAAAAAAAACAAATTTATATAAAAACAAATTTATATAAAAACAAATTTAGCAAAAAAATAAATTTAAAACAAAAATCAATTTTTTTGCATTTAATTTTTGGAATAAAAATATATGTAGTGTATTTTAATGATTTGTTTTTTAACTATTTTATTTTTGACACTAAAAAAGCCGAAATTCAGTTTTTTATTATTAATTTAACATTTTTAGAATAAAAACAAAAAAAAACATATTTCTGGTATTTTCAATTATATTCCCCACTTTTACTTTGCCTTTATTTATTAAATTTGTATTTTATTTTCTCCTTCAATATTTTTTTTTAATTTTTTGTACTAGCACAAAAATAAACGCCACAAAAATTTGACGAAAAAAAAAATTGAAAAATAGGTTTATTTTATTTCTTATTGAAAAAATTGTTAATTGTAATTTTTTTAAATTAAAAAAACAGAAGAATTTTGAAGGGAAACAAATTTCTGATATTTTTAAATATTTGCCCCACTTGACATTTGCCTTTATCTATAATATTTGTATTATATTTTCACTTTCAATATTTTTTTTAAATTTTACGAAAAAAAAATTAAAAAATAAGTTTATTTAATTTCTTATTGATAATTATTAAAATTTAATTTTTTTGTCAAGAGTTTTCAAAAAATGGCGCCACAGTGCAACGTTTTTGAATTGAATTGAATGTCATTAATTTGACAACAGCAAACGTTAAATCAGCAATTCAATCACACAAACTGGCGACAAAAGAAACGGTTCTGCAACATACTCGATACCTCAATACTTGATACTCGATTCTTTGGCTTTTTTTTTGGCTTTTTGGCGTGAGTCTTAAATTACCAACCTTGCCACAATTCTCAATGCGCATTCGCATTCGCATTCGAATTTGTTTGCAGTAATTGGCTCGGTTTATATAGTATAAACTGGGAACTGACAATTGTTGCAGTTGCTGCTGCTGCTGTTACCGCACCCAGCAGCAACAGTTGCTGCTGTGCACCACCCAACAAGCATTCATCGTTGTCGTTGCAAACTGTTTTGCCTTTCAACTTCAGTTACAGGTGTCTGTCTCTCATTTGATCGTTTCTTGGGTTCTTTGCCCAAGTTGCTGCCCCGTGTCAATGACAGTTCAATGTGCTCGCGATTTGTTGTCATTATTGTTGCTGTTGTTGTTGTTTACTGGCAACAGTTGTCGCACATGCAAATCGTGACTGTTGGCCAACCGACGTCCATCACAAGTTGCCAAACAAACTTGCCAGTCAGTCACAAGCCAAGTCAAGTCAGTATAAATCTCATGCCACGTTTATACAGTGTTTAAAAATTGTGATATTCATTTAAATTAAATAAATTGAAAATTATAAAAAGAAAATTTAATTTAAATTTCTTTAAATTGTGTTGTAACATTTTTAGAACTTTTAATACTATCTTTACTTTATATAATAATCATAAATTCGACTTTAACATTTAAAATTAAATTGAATAAATTGAAAATTATTAAAAAAAAATCTATTTTTACAACTATTTTAGAACTTTCTTTAAAGTGTGTTTAAGCATTTTTGGAACTTTTAATGCTAATTTTGCTTTATATAATTTTCATAAATTCGACTTTAATATTTTAATGAAAAATTTAAATTTTAACACAGTCTGTTTATAATGGCCCTACTATTTTTTATATTATATTATTTTATTAAATTCCTTTCAATAATTTTATAGATTTATTTCCATACATTTCAACGTTATTATAAGCTTGCTTCAATTTAAAAAAAAAAACTCTTTTTTTACTTATGAAAAACTCTGTTTTCATTTATCCGTTTTATTTTTAAAATTCACGTTAATATTTATTAATTAATTTTTTTTCTTTTCTAATAAATTGATAAAACTTGCATTTTTGCAACGTTAAATAAAACTTGGCCAATATGTAAATAAATATTTATTTGAGTATTAATAAATAAAACTCAAAAATAATCAATATGTATTTGCTTAAAAAATTAAACTCTAAATTCTCCAATCGCGTTTTTATAACTAAATGTGGTAAGTTCAATATTTTTACAATAAAAAAACCCAAGTCGTTTATAAAATATATTTGCCAAATTTTTGAAAAAAAAATAAAAATTATAAAAATATTTTCTCTATTGGAAATTATTTGAAAAAATTAAAAAATTATTTTTTTATGTTTTTTATTGAAAATAAATACCAATTTAGCTGTAGAAGGATTTTAAAACAAATTTTTTAGGCAAAAAAAAATAAAAAAAACTCAATTAATAACGAATTTAATTTATTAATTTATTTTACGCAAAAGAAAATCATTATTTTTAATTTATATATTAAAAACTTAAATCCTAATAATTATAATTAAGAAAAATCGTTTAATTTAAAAATAGAAAATTCATAAAGTAAGTTTCATATTTTTTTTAATCTTTTATTCTTTTTTGATGCGAGCACATGATTTTTTTTTATTTTCAACAATTATTATTATTTGTTTATTTTGTTTTATATTTATTTTTATATTTATATTTTTTGTAATTGAAATTTGTTAATAGAGTTTTATACACAATTTATATATCTGATTAATATATTAAAATTCAAATCTAAATAATTATAGTTAAAGAAAATCGTTAAATTTATAAATAGAAAATTTCATAATAAGATAAGATAAAATGAAAATTTTTTCTAAACCTATATTATATAATATTATATAATATATTTTCTTAATCTTATATTATATTTCTAAATCTTTTTTTCTATTTTTTAATGCGAGATCATGATTTCCAATAATAATTATTTGTGTATTTTGGTTTTTTTAATATTTATATTTTGTAATTTGATTTTTTTCACAATTTATATATCTACATTTTTATATATTTTCTATATATCGTATAAACTTATTTCAGACTCTTTTCTGTTACATACTGCTCAGTTTAGTGGCTCTGACTCTGTAATTTTTTTGAGTTTTTCTTTGTTTTTTTGAGGTAGTTGAAATGCGAGTGATTTGCTTAAGACATTTTGATTGATTATTTTTGCTGTTTTGGCTGCGACGACAAAACTGCAATGAAATCCCACACCCTCTAAGCCCCTTACTTGTTGGGTTTCCCCTCTCTCTATTGAGGCACAACGCTTCCTCAAGTTTTTTTTTTTTTGGGCCACCAAAGCAGGCGTCGGCCGGCTTTTGCTTTTTGGCCAAGTCATGCGCACAAAAGTCGCTCGCTTTTATTAATTATTTTGACCCAGAAATTGTTATTGTTGTTGTTATTTCGATTTGTGTGTTAAGTATTATGTATTGGATATTGAGACTACACTGGACAACGGATCTCTTGGCATCTCTCGGAAACACAAAGACAACGGGGATCGGCGCGCGTTTGTTGTCAGTTAAATTTACCACCTGTGATGAATAACGTTACATTTTGTTGATTGTTTTTTATTTTTTTTTTTTTTGTACTTTTTGTTAACGTGATTTATCGTATTTATATATATATGTATAAATGTATAAAGTACCAGCGGAATCTGGCATTCAGAATCGTTTGCTTAAGTTTTCATTTGGACTTTGCCATGCCCACATAAAGCTTGATTACTCAGGTGTCTATATATATATATATTTTACCTCTCTCTCTCTCTCTGTTGTTTATGGGGGACTGTGTACCGTTAATTAATTTGCAAGTTATTGTTTTTGTTTTATATATTTGTTTTTTAGTAAAGAGTTCAGTTTTTGTTAGGTTTATGTGTTTCGAGAAATTTATGAAGAACTAAAGATGATTAAGTTCAAGTGCTCATATGTGTGTTAATTATTGTTTTTTGCTGTTTTTTTTCCATTGTGCAATAAAAAATGTGTACTAAAATTATGTTTACGCTGTTACAGTCGATGCACACAAATTGGAAAATTCTTGGTTTGTGAAATAAATCTAATTTTTGTATTTTTTGTTTTTGTATTAAAAAAATGGTGTTAAATTGGTGCCACAATTAAAAAAATTACAAAAAAAAAAAAAAAAAAAAATAGTAATAATATGTCGTAGGGATGGCGTAGGGGAATTCCAAAAATAACGTCAATCCAGCTAGATTTTCAATTAAACAAATGATACGTCACTAAAACCACAATTTTTTAATAATAATAGTAATAAAGTTTAAAATTAACTAAACAAAAAAAAAGGAAAACAAAACATAACAATCTAGTCGAATAAATATTACAAGTTTTTTTTTAATAAAAAATATAATGCAAAAAATAATATGAAAAAAAAAAAAAAAAAAATTTAAATTGACGGCAATTACATTAAATATATTTATTCAGCTAAAAATAAAAAAAAATCTATTTGTCTTTAATACTACAATGCTACAGATAATTACGATATTGTTAATAGAAAATAATTCATAAAATATATGGCTAAATCGGCAATTTCACAATTAATTTTTACTTGACATAAAGTCACTTTTATATATTTATTTTTTTTTTTTAATTTGAAAATAATATTATTACAAGGAGTTAAAAAAAATTGCTGATGTGTTTAAGGAAAAACAAATTCAAGCTACAAAATTTTTAATTATTATTTAAAAGCGTTTAAAGTATTACAAAGTAGAGGTGGAGAACTATCTATACCACTATCGACACTATCGAATGCTAAAAACTAACTATCGTCGAATATCGTTGGCGCCTACTATCGATAGTTCTCCACCTCTATTACAAACCCTTATTCTTATTTCTGTAAATTCTAATTATTGTACAATAGGTTCTAATTTGCAAGCGTCGACTGTATTAAAAAAAAAAAATAAATAAATAAATAAATAAATAAAATAAATAAATAAATAAATAAATAAAATAAATAAATAAATAAATAAATAAATAAATAAATGAATAAATAATTAAATAATTAAATAAATAAATAAATAATTAATAATTATAATAAAAATACTAATAATTATAATAATAATAAATAATATTTCTAATTAAGCTGATTACAAGGTGTTTTTTTTTTTGTCCTTATCAAAGTTTATTCTTATTTTTGGCACCACGTGTATAATGAATACAACGATATGTCTTTGAACACATAAAGTATATATATATTTTTGATGATGACAACGAGCTAAGGCGATATAGCCAGATCAGTCTGTGCGCCCGTCTCTCAGTTTTTGATCAATCATAATTCGAATCAATCTTCTGACTTTAGTCTTCTTTAGTCTTCTCTTCTTGAATACTCTTATATACTATTATATATAGGTACATATATACATGTGTGCTTTTATACACATGCAACCAAATTAATGACATAATATAATACAAACGTTATCAATTTTCAAAATAAATCTAGTTACTGAAATACTTAAAATCATTTATTCTAATTTTATTTCTGTTCAGCATAAGGCGTTTATTGTTAGATGCGAAATAATACTTATATACACATTTGGTTAAAAAAGAAGCTAGAACTATATATATTTCGATTTCCCATTTCGATCTGACCACATATTGGGGCAATGCCCTGATAAAAGTTGTTCCTGATTATTCTTTGTTCTTCGCTTCAGGGTTATTGTGATTCAATTGCAACTGATAGTTGAGGCTGATCGTGTTAACCTATATATATATATATACAGCTTATCGGCTTTAAATATTAAAGAAGTAGGCTTCCTTTTAACTGAACTCTTCAACATCATTCAGTCTGATTTTAATTCTGTTCAGCATAAGTTCAGCAATTTATTAAACGCAAAATGAAATTAATTTTTCCATCGAATATATTTTTATATATTGGCATAATACTTTTCTTAAATGAAGCATATTCAATTAATGGAAACTCAGCAAATAAGGTAAAATCCTTAATTTCCAATAGAATCAGTGAAAAGTGTTCATTGTAAAATAATTTAATTTATTTTTTTAGTTCTCTGAAGCAAAACAACTTAACAATGAATGTGCATCTTACACAAATGAAATAGTTAAATCTTTAATAGAAGTTCTCAAAGAAATGAAAGAGAAAACAGATAAAAATGATAGTGAAAGTGAAATTAAAGACAGACTTAATAGGGAATTACAAGAAAATGTATCAGATCTTAAACAAAAAGTGTCAGAATATGCGATTAAAGATAAACTACTTGAATCTAAAACAGCTCATATAGATTCCCTACAGAAGACAGTTAATTACTTTCAAACAGAGTCACACTTTGAAAAACTACAGAAATGTGAAAATCAGTTAAGGGACCAAGAAAATGCCATTAGAAAAAAAGACAGTGAAATAACTCTATTTAATAACGAAGTTAAGAATTGTACTGATAAATTAAATAAATATGAAAATCAGTTAAAGGATCAACAAGAAACTATTAGAAAAGAAGAAGATCAATTAACTCAAATTAATATCAAACTTAGGGACTATGAAACTCTGTTAAAAGACCAAGAAAAAGCTATTAATAAAACAGACGATCAAATAACTAAAGCTAATATGCAACTTAAGGAGTGTACCGATAAAATAGAAATAAAAACAAAAACAGAATTTCCAACTAGTTGCGCTTCCTTTAAGTATTCTCCTGGTTTACATAATATTTCAATTCCCGGCAAAAGTGTACTCTACTCGGATGTATTGTGTGATAATGACGGTTGGATGCTGATTCAACAAAAAATATATGAATTGGGAAGCCTTAATAGGAACTGGACAAGTTACCGAGAAGGTTTTGGCTCTGTAAACAGTTCTTTTTTCATGGGGTTGGAAAAAATCCATCGCTTTACTAGCAATGCAACCTATGAGCTTTATATAATTTTGAGTAAACCTAACCATGAATACCGTATACATTATGATAAATTTGAAATTGCTGGGGAAGAGGAGCAGTACAAATTGATCAGTTTAGGTAAATTCTTAAGTAATGGAGTAGATTATGATTTGAGAGAAAATTTAAATCAGAAATTCTCTACACCTGATCGTGACAATGATCGTTTGAAAGGTGATCATTGCGCAGAAAATTTTAAAAGTGGTTGGTGGTTTAGCAACTGTGGGGCGAGAAGGTAAATATTTATTTGCTTGCAGTATGAAATTAGTATTTAATTTTATTTATTATAATTTTTCATGTTATTAGCACTTTGAATTATAAAAGGGGCCCTCTTTACGGTATTCCTTCGTTGTCATCTAAAATGCTGATTCGTCGAGTTGGTGGAAAATAAATTTTAATGTTTGCTACAAATATTTCAAATATAACACAAGATTGTATATTAAAAATTAAATTCAAATTTAAATAATTATTTGAGATTATTAAATAACAAAAAAAATAAGTTCTCTACATAACATAACGTTAATGTTTAATATAAAATTTAAATAAACTTTAATCAATTAAATTGTTTTAAATTGTAATGTCTTTTAATAAAAAATATTTGTTCAATAAATAATTGCAGATTTTAAAAAATTACCGAGGATTATCGTTTACTTCTTTTTTTGATTTTGTTTCCAGATTTCAATAAATTTAAAATTTAAAGCCTTGAAGTGCCGAATAAAGCTGTTTATTTCATGTTTTTTATTTATATAGTTGCCACAAACACAACATGTTGCAGTTTTTAGCAAAGATTTTGTGGCATGAATTGTCACATTCATAAAATGCTCAAAATATTCGTCAATTCAAATATTATTAAATTTTGTATAAATTTATGCAAAATTTTTTCATTGGTTTTTTTTTTTTTTTGATTTTTTTGATTTTTATCTACCAACAATTTGCTTGGCAATTAGTTAAAAGCTTATGGAGGCGTTTAACGAAGGCTTAACAAACGTTGGAATTTTGACGCCAGATGTGGCAATGATAGCGTCGTTCCCTGCTCGGAGGAGGGAAGAGGGAGGAGTCTATTGATAAGGTGAATCGTGCCACAATGTCGCCAGCCGGTGGCTTAGTTGCCAAATCGAATGACCTGCCAATGTTTTGATTGATATTATATAGTTAAAGCCGACAACAGGCTGCATATTATTTTATATTATATTATATTATTTTATATTATTTTTTATTATATTATATTATTTTATATCATATTATTTTATTTTCACAAATGTTTTTGGTTTTTTTTTTTCCTTTATTTTAGATATAATTTATATTTAATAAGAAAGCACTTAAGAGTGGCAAAACTGGTAAATAAAATATACAAAAAAAGTTGTAAAAAAGAGAACGATAAATTTATTTGAATTTTAATTTAATATTGCAGTTCCTCATTTTTTTAATACTCTTCCAAATGTTATGGTTTCATAAAATACTGTTTAATATTATACTATTCCATATTTTTCTAGTATTTCATTAGTTCAACAAAAACATTTCTTTTTATTTAAATTCCAGATTTTCTCATCTCATCAAAACATATCATTTAATCATCCCCTTTATATCCTTTCTTTTCTATATCTTTCTGTCATCGAAATCATAAATCAATCATCCATTATATAACATAATGAATTGATTATTTATTTTTTTAAAAATATACTTTTACATATATTTTCTTCATATTTATTTATTTATGTATTTATTAATTGTTTTATTTATTAACTTTTCATTTATTTTTTTCTTATTTTTATTAATTTTTATTTTCCTAATTATTATTTTTTATTTATTTTTCTATTACCTTTAATTTGTTTTTCTAATAATTATTTTTTATTTATTTTTTGATAAATTTTTTTTTTTAATTATTATTTTATATTTTTCTATTAAATTATTTTTTTTATTTATATTTTTAAATATGTGTTATGTTTTATTTATTTAAATTTTATTTTCAAAATAATTTTGTTGGTTATATATATTTTGAATTGTATTTTTTTATATTTAATTTAAATTATTTTATTTTATTAATTTATTTATTCATTCATTTTTTTTTTTATAATTTTTTTTATATATATTTATTTTTTTTTAGTTATTTATTTTTTTATATCTTTGTTTTTATATATTTATATATTTGCTTGGTTAAACTGAGAATGAAATATATATGAAATATATATACATAAATTATTGAAAATGTCTATATAGGCATTTTACTAAATATATTTTTTATTCAGTTATAATAATACTCTTTCAAGCCCAACATTTTCATATTCCAACGGCCTTCATCCATATTCCATTTCATTTTCCATTTTCCGTCAAGTTCCTTATATAATTGTTCTATATTATGACTTTTATATATTCTATAAGAAATCTGTTTTATATATCTATATAATCCCTTTCACAAATCCACATCGCATTTATCGCAATCTCCCATTCTCTGTCGTGTTTGTAAAGCATTTTATTTAAATTTTATTACATCGTTATAGCAATAATCTATATTTCCATAAACAAAACGCATGTTCAGGTATTCAGCGAAAAGTCAATGGCATTGGCACACGCAAAATATAAAAAATAAAATAAAGAATAAATATTAAAAGAAGGAAGTTCAGTTCAGTTTTTAAAATCGGGCTGCCTGCCTGACTGGTAACTTAATATTTAAGCACTTACACGTTAATTTAGGCACAAATTGAATTAATAAACCATGTTGAACATTGTGTGCGGTCTTGTGTACCTGTAACTCTTCCTTTTACCCACACTCTCTTCCACCTCTCTCTCTCTCTCTTTCTAGTCCTCAAAAAATGAAACCCTCCTTTTCAGATTTCATCAATTTATGCACGGAACGCGGCTCAATGAACCACGAAAACAAGCGAAAAACTTGGCCAAAAGAACGAACCAGAAGACCATTCAAAAAAAAAAGAAAAATATATATGAAAAAAAATTTGAATTTACAAGCACGTAACGCGCCCTGAATTCCCCCCCATTTTGTGTTACCAAATCACCGTCGCCACCTTGCCCCCCCTTTGACGTGATTGGCTTACATTTTGGTTTTACTTTTACCCCCCAATATTCGTCGCTTGCTTGTAAATTAGAACATGCTAAATGTAGTATAAAAAAAATCCAGAAAGAAACGTATCTTCGGCACACCGAAGCTATATACCCTTGCAATGGTCTTTTAAGAAAATTTTGAATACTTTTTTATAGAATAACTCATTTTTCATTCAATTGATCATATGGCAGCTATATGATATAGTGATCCGATTTTATTCATACTTCATCTGATTGTACAAATCGTAAATATGCATCGATATGCCAAGTTTGGTTTCGATATCTTAAAAAACAAAAAAGTTATTCATACAAATAATATTCATGAAAATAAAGTGTCTTCGATTTTTTCTCCATAGCTATATGATATAGTGGTCCGATCGGGCTGATTTTGACATACAAACTACATACAATATCAAACTTCATCTGTGCCAAGTTTCATCAAGATAACTCAAAAAATAAAGCCAAAAAATTTGCATAGAAACGGACGGAAAGAAAGACATGGTGTCTATATCAACTCAACTCTTCGTCCTGACCAAGAATATATATACTTTATGGGCTCGGAGACGTCTCCTTCCATGCATTACACATTTCGATACAAAATTATAATACCCTTTTGCAAGGGTATAAAAACTACAACCCAAGACCCGTGACGAGACTAAAAATAATTATTGTTGCTCTCCGATATATAACCTGCGGCAAGTGTACACATTTTTTTGATCTGGTTCTTTTTGTTTGGTGAAGGTGCGTAAATATGATTTTCATTTACACCTTTTGGCAATTTTTTTTTTTTTTTTTTTTTTGAGGAAACACTGCAAAATTTGCCTTTGAAGTAGCCGAAATGATAAAGGAATTTCACAGGGAATTCAAGTATCCATAAAACTCCTCGCGTATATATCTTTTTTTTTCCAATTTGTGTATATTAAAAATTACATTTAAATTCGAATTAATAGATAAACAAGGTCACAAAGGGGATATTTGGCAACCCCCGTAAAAAAAAATAATGAAAAAAAATAATGAAAAAAAATATATAAAAAAAATAAGTCAAATTAAAAAATATATAAAAAATTAAATCAAATTTAATTATAATATATATAAAAAATTAAATGCAATTTAAAAATATATAAAAAATTAAATCAAATTAAAAACTAAATTAAATTATTAAATTATTAAATTAAAAATTATTGCTTATTGTATTAAATTTCAGGAAGAATTCTATAAAAAGCTGAATTTCATAATAAAACTAAATAAATTGATTTCTTTGGCGTAAAATATTACACAACTGAGAAACAATACTCCTGTTAAAAAAATGTCTAAAAACCTTTTACTTTTTAGCTTTTGGTATTGGCATTTCCCTTCCTTATATACCCTTCTTGCACTTTGCATTCAACAATCACTTGCCAGTTGATTTTGTTGCTGTGTCTGGTCAGTGCATTGAATATTATTTTTGATTTTATTTGTATTTTGTTGTTTTGACCATTTCCACATCCTTTTGGGCCATAACAATGCACCGACTCGTGCCAATGCAAACGATCGACTTACATAAGGGCCAAAAACCAAAATCACAAAATGTGCATATGATTTATTGTCATTTTGAGTTCGAGAATTTGCAAAAAAAAAAAGGCAATGGTAATAAATTGTATGATTATTGTTTTTTTTTTTTGGGGGGATTTTCGGACTAACAAAGCTACTAAAGAAAGCAGGTACAACAAAAAAAAAATTAATGGAGTATTGCGAGGGGGGCAACGGCATTCAGTTAACTTCATTCGCTCGTGGTGGGGTCAAGGGTTAAAATGTGGGAGTCACGATTCTTGTGCAGGCAAAGCGATTTAACTCAATACGCGCTCTGTGGACGACTCTCGCATGAAATGAAGTTACCAAAAAATCAAAAAAAAAAAAAAAAAATCAAAATACTCGCTAAGTACCGTTTGATACACACACACACACACACACACACACACACATTAGCCGACCTCTGCCTACAACTTTAACTGCAACTTGGGGGCTTCATTTTCAAAGCTTTATCAATAAATTATTGAGCCATTATTGTTATTACAATTTCTTTATAATGTTGGCAGCGTGCGCTGTAAGTTTTTTTTTTTTTTAAATACCCTATCAAATAAGGGTATTAAAGAAAACTGTGACAGCTTGCAATGCTTTGAAAGAAATGTTTTTGATATCATCAAATATTTATAATATATACAACTTTTGAGAGATATAATTCTTTACAGCAGACATTCTGAACGTTCTGAATCGAATCCCTATATCATAAAGTTGCCTTAACAATAAGCCTTTCATATAAATAAATATCGAAATATCTAATTTATCTAATAATATCTAGTTCAAGATTAACAATTCTAAGTTAAATTATGCTGTACATAAAATTGACTAGTTTTAATAAAACTTTTCTTAAAGATTTATTAATATAAAATAATAACAAAAATTTTAACGAAAACTATTAACGATTAACAGAAAAATAATTATTAAAAAATATAAATAATAAAAACGAAGAATATAAATTCATATTATATTATATTATTTTATTGTATATATTTTATATATTATAAATAAAAAAAATATATATATAAATAAAACAGAAATATAAATTAAAATAAATATAAATAAATATAAATTAAAAAAAAATATATATATATATAAATAAAAAAAAAATATATATATATATATATATATATATAAATAAAAAATAAAAAAAACAAAAAATTAAAATTAATTTAAAAAAAATGGAATCGAAACTAATATTATAAAAAAAATTTGTATAGAAAAAAATTTAAAAATTATTATTTCATATAAAAAAAATAAAATTAAATAATAAATAGTTTTTGGAGAATTAGTACTTTGAATATATGAAAAATTAATTATAGTTCTTTTATATACATTTTAAAAACCCATATGAAATAAAAAAATGAAAATTAATTATAGTTATTTTATATACATATTAAAAGCATTATAATTAATTTTTAATTTATTTAATGCACTAATTCTTCAAAAACTACAAGTGATACTTACAAATTTGGTCACTAAAACATATTATTCCATTAACATGAAAAATGTAAATAACATTAGCAATATTTAGCTAAATATTATAAAATAATATTTATCGTTTTTTCTGCAAATTTTGACTATGAGATCTAGCTTTTTTTACGTGTAAGCTAGTTCATTTTTTAAAACCTTTTTTATTAATTTCTTTTAAATACTTTTGGATCAATCGAAACACTTTCAAAAATCCAAAAATTTCTATTCTACTTTTTCAGAATGTTCTTTGCAAGTTGCCTAAATTTTCGGCAAACTAGATAATAAATAGACATAATACTTAACTTTATTATCATTTATACAAATTTATTGAATAAATCAGAAAGCTATGTCAGATGTTAAAGTAGAGAAATGATACGAAAATCCAATTTTTAGAGATATTCCAATAACACTCAAAGATTTTACTAAGCAAAAAAAATTTAAATATTTATATTATACTTTAATAATGTTATTATTAACACTAGTTAACCCGCTCTCCCTCAAAAAATAATTAAATAAAAGCAAAAAACAAACTAATTATATTTAAGCAGAGTCGGCAAATGTTGCACTGACATTTAAATAATTATAATTTTAGTTTAAATTTAAGAGCCATAACACTAATCAGCACTATAATTTTTAATATATTATTATATAATATATATGTACTTCTATTGCTTGCAAATTCAATTTTATTGTTGGCAAGAGTTTGCAGCACTGCAAGAGTATCAAATTGTCGACAAGGATAATTTTTCATTTTTTGATTTTTATATTTTCTTGTTGTGGTAGTTGTTGACCATTAGCGTTTAGTTTGGTTTTGGCCGCCAATGGGGCCGAGGTTCCAACCTCAGCCTCCAACCTCTCTCAGTGCACACACAGTGCCTCCATCATGTGCACAATGGAGAGCAGGTCGCGGTCAGGGCTTAGAGTCGCCGCCAAGGCAGGTTCATGACAAATGCATTAAGGTTTCAAACTTTTCAGATTTTTCCAAAGCGGCCTTTTTTTACTTCTTTTTTTGTTGCTTTCTTTGTAGCCTTTTATTGTTATATTTTTATGAATATTGTAAATGATTTAATGAGTTTTAATTGAGCTGCGGCAGCAAAAAAAAAAAAATCAAACTTTAATGAGTTTAATTGATAGGAATAGACGCAGGCTGGCAAACGAGGAGAAAGCCAACTTGGCCTGGAATTTCTTTTGGTTTAGCCCTTTGTGAGTGTTTTTTTTTGGAATTTTATTGCGTTATGTTTTCAGCTGTATTTTAAAATTTTCTGTATTTTTTTTTTGTGCTGTCAGTAACCGTTGTAAAACGTTGCACTGACCACTGATAACAGGCACGCGCTGCCCGCCAAAATCAAAGAATTGGCACACAAACCTCTCAGAGATCGTAACTCAGCCAAAATGATTCATGCAACAAAGCTAAAGGGTGCTACAAGGGGGAGGGAGGAGAACGCAATCACAACACTGCCACAAGTTGACCATTGATCTTTTGCCTTTGGTGGAGGAGGAGGCGGAGGAGGAGGAAGTCTGAGGAAACCGTCTGAACAACGTGTGGGCCATAATCAAAAACGTGTTGTTGGCTTTTGACATTTTTTTTTGTTGCCTCGTTGCTTTGGCGAGTGTTTTGCATGTTAACATTTTATTAGTCATAACAACGCCAACAAGAACAAGAAAAAAAACACCAAAAAATTTTTAAGTTAACACAGAGACAAACAAACAAACAAAAAACACAACCAAATTCTGCCGCAGGCTTTTCATAATATATTATGTTCAAGTGCTCAAGTTAAGGCTCTAAAAGTTGCACAATTAGCCAGGATCCATATTAGCCCAGTCGTGATTTGGCAAAGAATACATGTAATTATTTATTATGTAAGAATAGATTTACTTTTTTTGTATTAGACAAAACTATCTTTGAGTGTTTTAAAAGTTTTATTGCTCTTGTGTAGAATTGCACTCACGACAATTATACAACGAAATTCTCAACAGTTCAATGCTAATGAAAGCTTTAGCTTTATAAAGAAACCTGATCCACTTAGCTTAAACAGTAAATATATTTATATATATATATATAATGTATGTATATTTTGTGTCAAGTTTCATCGCGAGTTAAATATAGAAAAAAGACATTAACAACAACAGGAAAAGGCTAGAAAAAGTAGTTCTGCTAAGTATTAATGTTTTCTTAACAAGTTAACACAGATGAACCTACAAAAAATAATTTTAAAATGTAAAAAAAAAAATTCAATAAAACAAAATCATTTATTCAAAACATTTTTAAAGTTGTAAAAATATTTTATTAAGGTTCTTTTGGGGTTTTAATTGAAAAAAAAAGTCATTAAAATTTTCGACATTTGGCAATAAAAATTAATTTGGAGCTTTCAAATATATGGGTCTGTCAAAAAGACTTCTAGCCCCCATGTACTTCTATGTGCATACTATGTTAAAACTCAACAGATTATAATGCGAAATATTGTTTTAATTGCCAAAATTTATGTGGCATAAAAATGTATATAATTTCGGAAAAATTTAAATTGAAGAGCCTTTACTAAGAATTGCTTTTATTTCATATATTTCCGTTTTATATATTATAATTGTACATATTTTAATTGTATATATTTTTATTTTATATATTTTTCTTCTATATATTTTTTTTTTAACTATGTTGTTTATAGTGACGTATCGAGTTAGAAATTGTTAAAATTTAGCAGGCATTAATCAGTCATTTTTTCAATTTATCCAATTTATTTTTAATTATTATAAAAATTGTTTTATTTTTTCATGCCTTTTTTCCCATAATTACCGCAGTGAAGCATAATATTCTCATATTCAAAGCTGTTGCGTATGAGTTTAAAGCTTTCCTAGAAAAATACGCAATTCTACCCAATAGCCAGTCCCCTCTACACCTCTCTCTAACTAACTTTCATGTTATCCCTGGCCAAGTCAATCAAGATTCCGCATGCGGCAAATAAAAAAAACTTATTTAATGGACTTGTCAATAGCCAATGCCAGCCATTAATTATATTTAAGCTGATTTCAAGTCAAGTAAAAAAAGGAAAAAATAAAACGGTAACGTTGACAAATGCCAAAGAAAACAACAAAAAAAAAACAACAACAAAAAACTACAACAACAACAAAACACGTCACTCATTTTAACCTGTTGCACATGCGGCGCAACAAACACACCTTATAAACAAATGATCCAATTGTCTTCTGCATGACTTAATAATTTCAGATCTTTATATGTATATACCCTGTAAATTACAAAACAAAAAATATGGGAATTGTTAAATTGTGGCAAATTTATGTTACAGACATATTTGAAGCTACTATAAACTATAAACGATAGAGCTTTTAGAACATAATTAATAAATATAAAATAAAAAAATAAACAATAAAAAAAAATATAAAAACGTAAAATATATTCGTAAACAAAAAATATAATCTTAATAAATTAAAAATAAAATAAAATATATTTATAAAATAAAAAATATATATATAAAAAATAAAATATATATAAAAAATAAATATATAAAAAATAAAATATATATAAAAAATAAAATATATATAAAAAATAAAATATATATAAAAAATAAAATATATATAAAAAATAAAAAAAAATAAAAAAATATATAAAAAAAAAATAAGAAAAATAAGCAAAAATAAAATGAAGCAAAAGTTAAATAATAAAACAAAAATTAGATTTAAAAAATTCAAAATTATTTATTAAATTAAATAAAAGTAATTTAAGTTATAGTTCTAAAAATATTAAAAAAAAATAATAATAACAATTTTATAAATTAAATAAATAGTATAAATATATAAATAAATTAATAAAAATGTTTAGAAAATCACTGGTAAAATTAATTACAAAATTATGCTTTTTTAATTATAAGTTTGTTGCACTAGTATTAGAACTAATTAAATAAATAAAAAAGGGCCAAAAATAGTAAATTTCAATTTTTGTGTGCTGTATAAAAAATGCATATTAAAAATCGACTGCTTTCAGTATTGTTAATTAATTAAAGAGCTCTAAAAATCAAAACTTTGAAAATATTATATATTTTAAATTTTGATCACATTTTATTCATAAGTCCCTCTGGAACGACTCTAAAAAAAATATATAACAATCGATTAATAAACATAGAAGATATTGAAGAATCTTTATCCACATATGAAGTAGAGACTGAGAAAGCAGTGCAGTCTTTAGCTTCACTGAACTGCTTGTTTACATAAACCTGTTTATAAAGAAGTATTTGGAGTTTTATTTTTTTAGATTAATTACAGGGTCTTTCATAGTCATTCACAGCCGACTAGAGCACTCTTAACTTATTTCATGTTCATGATTTTTTTTTCTACGTTTTAAACAAATTTTTCAAACGAAATCCCTTGGATATCGAAAATGAAAAAATAAGAAATTAAAAATAAAAAAATATTATGCGTGACGAAATCTTTTTGATGTGGGAAATGTCGCTTTGAGCCCAACCGACAAGTGTGTGTCCAGCAGCTACAACAACAACAACAATAAAAACAATAAACACAACAACAATTTGTGAACGAACATGAGACGCAAACGTTGCGCATGTCGCTGGGATTAGCCTGAAAGCATTTTCTCAATTTTTGGTTGATTTTAATCCTTTTTTGGTTTCTCGTTCATCTGGCAGCAAATTTTTTAATTTTTTTTTTTGAATTTTGTTTGTTAAAAATGATTTTTTTAAATGTTGTTTTGGGTTTTTGTTAATTGGCGGCGACATGTGTTGTAGAGGATAGAGAATAGTTTCATCTTGTTGTTGTTTATTATGTTTATTATTATTGTTATTATTATTATTATTATTATTATGGGCTGCTCTGGTCACTCAAGTGTGCTTTGGGACTTTGAATGAGGAAGTTTCTAGCTTTGGGGATTTATTTATTGCGGTATAACATCAAAAAAAAATGTCTTTTTTTTTTTTTTTTTAGAAAAATGGGAGTATGTGTCGGCTTTTTATTTTTTACCTAACATCGCTTTGAATTACGAATTGTAGTCCAGAGATTTGGCTCGAATTTAATTTTAAATTTTTTTTATTTTTGTTTTTGTTTTTTCTAGCCATGTTTTGATGGCAAGCCGACAAGTGATGGGAAAGGTGGCCATGGTAGGATTTTGGTCATCTCTGTGATTATGGGGGCCAAATGCAATTGTATAAATACAAAAAACATAAACAACTACAATGACAAAGCCCTCGGCAGCTTTCTCGTTGACTGGCCAAAAGTTCAAACTAAATCTTAACTTGAAATTGAACCTGTTGTCCAACATTTTCCCAAGCCAAATAATCGAATAATCATAAAGCTGCAAATTTTACTGCAACGTGCAACAAATTAAAACATCATAAAAATCAAAGGCAGATCCAACGAAAATTGGTAAAATGCCGACAAAAAAATAAAGGAAAAAAAAAGAATACAAATGCGAATATTTTAATTGAGTGTGGCAGGCAAGGAAATACCCTGTACTAGCAATTCCAGTAGCTTTTAAATACCGCACAAACACTGCTTAGCATTAAAAACGCTTCCAGCAGTACAAACAAGCGGTGCACTTCAGCTGGAGACTGCACTGCTTTATCTACATTTATCTCAAGCGTGTGCAAATTGTTTCTTTTAACACCAAGATAGATTATCAGGTTTTTGTAGCTTCACTTAATTTCGATATTATTATTAAATATACATTTATTTACTACAGTATTTTATATTAATTTTATCATATTTACTATTTATAAGTTTAATTTTAATTACTTTTTAAAATTATTATTTATATTTTTAAATTATATTTATTATTTATCATTAAATTAACAGTTTATTTTTGTTTGACTTATTATTATTTTTGTTTATTTTTTTTTAATATTTTATTTTAATTTTTTTTTTATTTTATTTTAATTTTTTTTTTTAAATTTTATTTTAATTTAATTTTTTTAATATTTTATTTTAAATTATTTTTTTTTTATATTTTATTTTAATTTATTTTTTTTATAATATTTTATTTGTTTTATTTTATTATTTATTCTCAATATTAATTTTTCTTTTTTATTTAATTTAAACTTTATTCAATTTTAATTTTATTTAAATTTATTTTATTTTATTTTTATTTCATATTTTTAGCCCTCCTGCCATTTGTTGTTGTAAAATTAAAATTAAATAAAATATTATTCCTCACAATCATACTTCCCTTTTTTGCCCAATTTCTAATCAGGTACAGGGTATTAAAACGCGAACAGAAGTTGAGCCGCAGCCACAAATTAGACACCGCCTCCCAAAAAAAAAAATTTATATATAAAAAGTCCAACTAAACAACTAAACAACTAACTAACTAACTAAACCCAACACACAGGCAGCTCTAATGATGACCTTTTCACTGTGGCACGACAACTTAAGGTCATAAACAATCAAAAGCCCCAGCTCCAAGTGCTTGCCCCAAAATGGTGGCAATTGCCGCATTGGCAGCGGCTTCAGCTTCATCTCTCTTTTTTGGTGGACTGGCTACCAGCCAACGCTAATAGTTAATAATAATTATTATTTCATTTCTGGCAAGCGCAACTCCCACCAGCTGACACCAACTGAAAGCCAGGCCAAAAACAATAAGCCAACAGTCCAAATAGTTCACAATGGAATTGAAACTTAAGAAAATGCATGGAAAATTGTGAACTTGCACTTTTAGTGAAATAAAAAATTAAATTAATATTATTAATAGCTAATTGAAATAGCAACTATTAAAAGGTGCTTTATAATTAGCGCTATTCTCAATACCATAAATAGTTTTTGTTGTGTGTGAATAGTTTACATTCTATCAATATACTATTGTTATATTCGAAAACAGTTTTGCGGAATTCAGAACATCTAACGATCCCGATATCGTTTTATTTCGAAAATAGTTTTATGGTAAATAAAAATGAAAACAAGTCTTAAATTTATATTTTTGAATCAAAAAAATATTTTCTTTAATGTTTTGAATTACTAACTATTGTCGATAAATTGAATTATATTTGTCAGTCAAGTGAATTCAATTCGCCAAATCTATAAAATATTTCTGAATGTGCAAATCACAGATTTTTCATAATTAGAAAAGACAATACAGGGATATTTTTATATATAATAGTATATATATATATATATATAAAAGTTTTATATCGTATTACAAGTGCTTTAACTATTTTTGTATAAAGCAAACTTATAGTAATATATTCACTTAAAAAATTACAATTAATCATAATTTAAACTTACCTTGTTCATATATTATATTTGTAGATTAATTTGATATATCTTACGCTGCCAAATTGCATTATTATTATGATAATGATACACTGAAAAGATAAAAGAAATTTTATATGTTAATTAAAAGTTAGAAATTTAATTTTTTTTTTTTAATTCTTATAAATAATACGAATTGCGAATAAATTTGAGACTTTTGCTTTAAAAGGATTAAAATTTCAATTGAATCAAAATAGAAACCATTTCAAGGGGTTTCAAAAGGTATTTATTCTTTTAATTTATACTTTTAATAAATATAATTTTTAGCTGCATTTTAAAGAATCTTATTTCTTTCAAAACACATTATTCGTGTTCCTTTTTATAATTTCTAAATAAAAGAAATTTAGAGTTTTAAATACTAGAAAATTCATTAAAAAATAGAAACCATTTTAGTTTAAGGACTTTCATAAGACGTTCGATTTTCATTTATACTTTTAATTGACGCAATATTTAGCTGCATTTTAAGGACTTTTATTCCACAGTGCTCTCCAAATTGGAGGATGCCAAGACAACGGTAACATGGCGTGTTTGTTTATTGCGCATGCGCGCCAGCGTCAGCAGCAATCGCAACGGCTGAGATCTGGAGCTGAAGCTAAAACTGAAGTTAAAGCTGAAGCGGCAGCTGAGAGACAAAAAGATAGAGAGAGAGAGAAGCGTCTGCATCTGCTTCGACGTCTCATTACTTTAGTCCCACTTAGGCTTGGCGCGGAAGAGCATCGGCAAGTCAGGATCGCTTTTGCCCCCGCTCTCTCTCACGCGATAGTTATCCTCCTAATGGTTGCGACTTTCGTTTGAGGTTTATTTTTGGCTTTTTTTTTATTTATTTTTTTTTTGGCGGGCACATCTATCAGTTTAGCTACAGCTCAGCTCCGTTTAACTCTGTTTTTTTTTTTTTGAGCTGCTTTGAGTGGAGTTTTAAGTGAGATGTTGGTAATAAAGCCGCAATTTGTTAACTTTTGTGGCAGGGGCGGGTGGCGCGCTCATTTAGCTACCTCATTGGCGGCTATGTTCGCAGATTCGTGATGGTTTGTTAGTGTTGTTATTGTTGTTAGTTTGGGACATGAGCAGACAGTTGGTTTTTTTTTGTCCTGTACAAAAAAAAAGAAATCTCAGGCAACTGCCAGGAGTTAAGATAACATGCAAACTATCCATTGTTCTAGACGAGCAACAGCAACAACAACAACATTCGCAGCAAGTGCACACAGTAGCCACAAAAACAGCCTGCATAAACAAATGGCCATAAACGTCATGGCCAAAATGTGGGAATCAGAAAAAAAACACACAAAATGTTGGTTAACCAAGAAAGTCAAGGCATCTAGAGGCACATTAACACCCAAAGGATTCTCTAGCGATTATGACATAAAGCTGCACGTTCTGCATTTATATTTGTAGCTTAAAGTGTATATACTAAAGTATATATATACCTAGTATATATTTACTTTGTGTGTGTGTGCTGAGAAATTGACACTTTACAACATAGAATCCATAAACGTGACCCAGCGTCGCATTATTTGCATAAGCAGCAAAACAAGAATGAAAAAAAAATCAAAGAAAATAAGTTTCTTCTAAGCAACGAAGCTTAAATGCTCTAAAGGCAAGACTTTTCAGAATTAAATTAGAAAAAAAAAAAAAATATATATATATAAAAAAAAAAAATATATAAAAAAAAAATTAATTTAAAAAAATATATATATATAAATAAATAAATAATTTAAAACAAAAATATATAAAAATAAATAAATAATTTAAAATAAATAAATATAAATAAACACATAATTTAAAATAAATATATAAAAAAAATAACAATTATATAAAAATAAATAAATAATTTAAAATAAATATAAATAAATAATATAAACCAAATATATAAAAATAAATAAATAGTTTAAAATAAATTTATAAAAATAAATAAATGTTTATATTTCGCATCTAATGCTTTGTTTCTTTGATCTTTATTTTTATTTTTTGTAAAATTCTTAGCAGATAAAGATTTTGTGAGGGAAGCAAAACAATTTATTGAGTGCATGATAAAATAAACAAATATAATAAAAAAAATAAATATTGTATATAAATATCATTGTAGAAGGGGTTTTTCATAGAAAATTTCAGTTTATAATTTTCTTAATTAAGTCAAATAATAAAATATCTGGCAATTATCAATGTCGCAGATATTTTAAAATTAAAAAATGCACAAACTTTTAATAAGAATTGTTGCTTTCCTGCTGAATATTCAGACTTATATTCTACAAATCTTGATTGCAAATTATCAAAGTGTGAAATTACATTCTTCATAGACTATTATAAATTTCTTCTGATAGAATAAGCATATTCCATGAATCTAGAATTTTTATTTTAATTAAATTGGATTTTTTCAGTAGAGTTTTTATTTTATTTATTTTTATTTTTATTTTTATTTAAATTTGTAGGGCCATTTCTAAGTTCATTGAACCCCTCATAGACTATGGCTTTGGGCATAAAATAATTATCTTTACTTTTAATCAATTTTTAAGTCTAAAAAAGAATCAAAAATAATTATTATTGATTAAAATTTTAACTAAAAATATACTATGTATTTTTATATTAAAAATAAATAAATTAAATTACTTGTTATTTAATTTATATATTTATAAAAATAAAAAGTTCAAAAATAAATTCAATAAAAAACTAAAAAACTAAAAAAAATAAATACAAATTATAAAAATAATGCAAAAATTTAGGAAAATTCAGAAATAAAATTTATATTAAAAATACACAAATTAAATTACTTGTTATTTAATTTACAAATTTATATAAAAAAAAAACTTTCAAAAATAAATACAATTAAAAAATTTAGGAAAATTAAAAATTATTATAAAAGAATTTAATTAAATTTAAAACATGAATAAATAAATTCAAATTCTTAAAAAATTCAAAAATTTGGGAAAACTAAGAAAAAAATAAAAAAACGAAATTTTATTACATTTTAGACATGATAAATATATATATAAACTCAATAATAACTATATGCTTCCAGTAGTTATAAAATTGCTTAAAAATCTATTGAAATCTTTTTTTGTTTTAAAAAGACCTTAAACTTGCTGCTCTAAGCTGTTACATGCTGAATATCATATTTATGTGACCCCCACAAGCTTCTGTGCATATAAAAATGCAAAAATAAAAAAATATGCGTTATGTTCAGCTACCAAACGAGAGTTTAAGGACGCAAACACGATCCCAAAAATCAACAACAAAAACAACAACAAAAAATCAAACAAAATAAAACATTCTTTACAATGCGAAATGCGCAAACAACAATAAAAAAATATGAAGCTACCAACGCGCCGATCGCTCCAAAGTCGTGTAAAGTCAATGTTAATGTCGATGCCAGAGTCAAATGTATATATATATATTTATATATATATATATTTTGGCTATTGTTCCACACGCCAAGGAGTCTAGAGCTGAAGTTGTAAGTTGGAAAATGTAAGTTGAGAGCGCAGAAGTTTCAGGGGGTTGGCGAAGGAGACAACTAAGGCTTTTGGCTTAGAAATTATTGGCTCTGCGTGCGGAGAAAGTGCACGTTTTGCTTGTTAAAAAGCACGAATTGTAATGAAAACAACCTGTTAATCTAAATATCTCACTCGATTGTTGTTGTTTTTGTTGCAGTTAGAGGCAACAACTATTATTATATATAGTCTAGTCGTGTAGTCGAATATACTATACAACTCCGTTGTATGTTAACTAAGTAACTCTGTGCTTTAGAGTTGTATCAAATCATGCAGACCAAATTCAATTGAACTAATCTTGGTACTGGAAAAAATGAATTAAATCTTTGATGACACTATGGGACACAAAAAAATTTTTTAAAAATAAAGTCTCTCAAGGTAGTTCCTATAAAAATCACAGAACAGAAAATATATGATTTTAGATTTGAATGGAAAATCAATTCAGGGGTTATATCATATTTTAAAAATTTCTACAAAAAAAAAACTCTTATAAGAAATAAAAACAACGGAAAATTAAATTGAAAAAAAATTTAACAAAAATGACTCAAATGAATAACAATAAAACCCTACTGACTCAATGAACGATTAGGTAATTCAATTCCCAGTGAAGCTGTTCATTCTAGTTCAATTTACAAAATTAGTTCACGAGAAATAAACTCACATATAAGACTAGTTCGTTTAGTACGAATTGAACTAGAAAAAACAAATCTACTGTGCGCTTGCATATTTGCCCAACTTAAACTGCCAACAAACAAAAAAAAATGGCAATCTCTTTACAGCGCTGCCAGATCTTATTGAAATATCATAACAGCGCATGAAGCAAGGGCACCCAACGAGTAAAAACGGGGAGGGGCAGGCTATGGTGGGTGCCATCTCGGCAGTGGCCACAAAATACAAATATATTTGTACCTTTTAACTTGACTCCAGCAAAAAATAGTTTCACTTTGTTATGAATTAGCGCACCAATGCAGTAAATGTTTAATTACCTTGCAAACAATATTGGCCATTTTGTTTGAGCATCATTTGCAAAAAAAAAACACAAACACAATTTTCATTTTGCTTTATTTTTATTTTTTGCGCATCACTTGAAAACAACACACACACACACTTTTTTCAGATTGCTTTATACGCATTTCATGGAGCATCACAAAAAAACACACACACACGCACTTTTCGCATTGCCTTCTATGCATTTTATTGCGCATCACTTGAAAAAAACACACACACACACACTTTTTTCAGATTGTATTATTTGCATTTCACACCCGCACACGCATTTACTTTACTGAAAAAAACATTAATTAACATTACAACTAAGTAAGGCTGCAACAGGTGCTTAAATGTACCCACATTGGTACATTCTGCATTCATTGGTACAATGTGTCCCTTTTCGTTTCACAAACGGTACACTTTTATTTCTGTCGATTCTTTTTGGTTTGCTCAGTTTAAAATAGAAAACCAATAATAAATAATAAGAAATAAAATATTATATTATATTTTTTAATTGGCGCTAACAAGTGTGGACCAATTAACAAGGTTAACATGGTATAGAGTCAATTTTATTTCGAGTTGAAGGAGCTGTATTAAAATAAAAGGGGTGTTTATGTGGTAATAGTTATTTTTATTAATTTTTATTTAATTGAACTGCAATCTTTAGTCTTTATTAATAGTAACTTGTGTATTTGTGAAATTAATTGGGTACTTCTTCAACTTTGGTACATAGTATTAATAGTTAGTGTTGGCCATGGTGAATACCGCAAGATATCGATTGTCGATAGGAAACTGCTTTATATAAATCAACAATCAAATTAGTCTTTAAGATTATAGTCGAATAAGATTATATTTACATGTTTAAGCTGCAATTTATATTGAGCTAACAATCAGATTTACTAATTGCATATCAATCAGCAGCATTCTGCCTTTGGTATATTAAGGGCATTTTTAGCATATTTTTTTCATACCTGCCAAAAGAGTTTTGGCAAACAAAGCGCCAAAATGAGCACACAAACCAAATTTAATGCATTTTTAAAGTGATTTAAAGTGTAAATGAAGCGACAAAGCAACAGCTAATTGAGGCAAACAGAGGATATCAAAAACCGCAAGAGATGACTCACAATGCGCCACATATTACAAGCCAAATAAACCAAAAAGACGCCTTATACTCTACTTCTTCTTCTTCGTTTTCCTCTTGATTTCATCTTTAGTGATTAAAATGCTACCGAAACTGGGCCTGGTATTGTGCATTCCCCCGCCCCGCTCACTTACCATTCCATTCTGCGCTTTAGCCAGCAATTATTATTGCCATGTCATAGTTGGAAAGTGAAGTGCCACAGCCTGTGTGCTACACTGACTACCAATTATATATGTACGTATGTATATGTATATATATCTCGGTGGCATTCAAACAATATCGAAATCTCTCTAATGAAGTTGAAGATCGGCCCCGGCTACTGTCAGCATTTGTAATTGTGTGCGCTGAGGAGAAATCAAAGCAATTGCAGGGCAAACCGTTAAACCACGATACCAACAAAAACAATAACAAAAAAACAACAACAACATCGCACACTTGAGCCCGTGCTTCCCCAGGCGATTTATGTTTGGAACTGGACAACTGGAACTGAAAGATTGGAAGATTGTAGAGACGACTGGAGTGCACTTCATAAAGCGCGAGAATCTCTCTACGCTGCGCAGCAGGTTGACGGCAGAAAAAAAAAAAAAATTTAAATATCATCTAACTGGGCCAGAATATGGAGCAGGGCGAACACACAAAAATCGTAAGGCAATTAATCATCGATATATATTTTATAAAAATCTAAAAACATTTTCGTACTTTTTTTTTAGCTCACAAATTGCCAAATAATTGCAGAATATTTTTATTATAGTTTTTACTTTCAAAAAATATGTCGAAAATTTGGTTGGCAACGTAAATCGCTCATTGCCAGGTGAGATTTATGGCTTGATTATTTGCTTATGATGGCCAGGCCAATTGGCCAAATCGTTTAGGCCAATACTAACAATCATTTTATTGTTTAGAAATACACTATGAAGTGGTTACAACGACTAATTTAAGTTTGATGTACTCAAAATAATTCTATTTTTATTTTGTAGATGATTCTATAGCCTTCAGTTTTATAGAAATAACTATGGAATTTTATATTGTATCTCGGTGTTAAGCCTAGGATATATATACATAAGCATCTTGCCTATAAAACATCTTTTAGCTTAATAACAAAATTGTTTATTAAATGAAATGCAAGCAAATTATTTTTATTGATTTCTTAAATGCAATTTACTATTTGTTTTAATTAAAATCATATGTAGTAAAATGCTCTAAGATATTAAGAAATGTTCTAAGAAATCATATATAGTAAAATGTTTTTAGAAATTTCATATCAAAATTAGTTATTTTATTTATTATTGTATTATCGTTCTAGACATTTTACAAGCAAACTTTTGTTATATTCATATTTTATAGCTATTTATTCTCATATCATATTTCATAATGATTTAATTATTTTTCAATGATTTTTATGTGAATGTATATATATACGTACATATGTGAATTTTGTTGAATATCCTTATAAATTTCAAATTTAAGTAGAATATGCAACAATATGCGCATATATCCTCCTAAAATAATTTTCTATTTTTTGCGATACAAAAATAGACTAATTCTTTTAAAATTAAGAAAATTAAAAATTTTTTAATCTGAATTTTTTGAATAAAAATATGGCAAATTCCAAATTTTTTATTATGAAAATAAATTTAACTAAAAAATGGAAGAGTATACACATACTATCCTTTTAAAGGATTTCCTGTCCTACCGGTCAGAGTCCTGGGTCGTGAAGATATGATGGGCTCTATTTAATCTTTGATTTTTACTTAGCAAATTTTTAAAAAAATTAAAAAACAAATTTATTAATATAAGATTAAATCAAGATATAACAAAAAAAGTAATTTTTATATTTATAGATCAGTTAAATGCGATCAATTTTGTTACCAAGATATAAATTTTCCTAAAACAGTTTGATAGACTATTTATGATATTATAAGTATTTTTATATTTATATATAAATTTAATCGTCAGTCTTTGTTGAGCGCCCTTCTCGGCGATTCTTCAATATTTAATGTACCTAAAATATTAAATAATAAAAAGATCCTTAAATCACAATTTAATCGATACTATTTAAAGAAAATAGATACAACTAATATAAAGTGATTTTTATATTAATATATAAATTTAATCGTTACAGTCTCTGCAATGCTCCTTTCTCGGCGATTCTCAGAATTTAATGTACCAAAATATTGAATTTTAAAAATTCCTTAAATCACAATTTGATGGTATTATTTAAATAAATTAGATTTAACTATTAAAAAGTGATTTTTATATATAAATTTAAACGTTACAGTCTGCTGTGCGCCTTTCTCGGCGATTCTCAATATTTAATGTATCCAAATATTAAATTATAAAATATTCCTTAAATGACAATTTAATGCAACTATTTAAATAAAATAAACAAAATTAAGTAATAATTAAATTGTTTATTTTTAAAAATGATTATGCCAGTGTATTTGCATATTCGTTTAACTATAAATTCTATTTTTTTTTTCTTTCAGTCAAAAGCAATGGCAACTTTAATTGGACTTATCATAGAGAGACCCTGGGCCTTGTGTGTGTCTGTCTGAAATGTTTTGTTGGACTCTAACTCTAACTCTGAGTTGGCATCAACTAAACCAAAATGCACTTCAGCAGCTTTCTTTTATGGCCGATTGGTATAATGACTATGTGTGTGCTGGATGGAATCGCATCGGTTTGAATTTATCACCCACTCAAAAGCATTTTTTCCATACTAGTACAAAATTCTTGTTTTTTAAGGTCTGTCTGAGAAGTGGAGACCATGTACCTGCCACGGTCAAAGCAATAATTCAATAAATCTATTGCACAAATCCATGCGTTATTGGCAATATGATGATGAGGCTGACTGGCTGCCATGAATCGACGAGGATCAACGACGACGATGATGTTGACTTGCATTATGCAGAAAAGAAGAGAGGAAAAAATATACTGTCCGGAGCCACAGAACTTGAACTTCCAACTTGACTTTGACTAAAGTCCATCAAGTGGAAGTGGAGTTTGGCCTGTGGCCAACCGCAAACTATGCCCGGTTTGTTTTTATTATATTTAGCAGAGAGCATAATAATTCTTTTTGCTGTTGCTGTTGCTGCCTCAAGTTGATAACGTTTTCTGCTTTCATGGCCAATGATATACGCTAGAAGTATCAAGTTGGAGGTGGAGGTGGAGGTGGAGTTGGAGTTGCGATTCCAAGTTTGTTGTTTGCCTGCAGTAGAAGTGGAAGTTCAAGTCGCAGTCGCAGTCGAATGCAAATTTGTTGCAACATATTGGCGTCGCTGAGTTGCTTCAGAAGTGCGCATCAAAAAAGCAAAAAAAAATTAAGAAGAAAAATAGCAGCCCACTCGACTACCCTTTTTTTCAATACCCTGGCATGAAATTTGAAAAAAACAGTAGACGGTTTGTATATATACGTTGGAAACTGTGCTGGAAATATGAAATTTAGTATGTAAATTTTTTTATAAAAATCACAGAGTAATAGTTTGTTTTAAATTTCAGAAAATGGATGACAGAATCGAATTATAAAACTATAAGGTCAGGTTGAACCGGGTTTGAAAAACGCTGGACATTTGAATGTATACGAATTACAACATTATATAGTCAGAATATTAAAAGTTTCGATACCATCGAAATTTAATGGACACTTTATACAAAATTATAAAGTTTTTTAAGAGCTACAGGATTGAAATTCGGTATATAAATTAATTTATAAAAACCTCAGACTAAAGCTTATTTTAAATTTTAGAAAATTGATGCTGTAAGCTGGAATGTAAATGGAATCGATTAATTAAACTATAAGATCTGGTTTATTTGGAAAAGCAGAAAATTTGAAGGAATACGAAAGTTTAGAAACACTATAAAGTCAGCATATGAAAAGTTTGGAAAACAATGAAATTTACATGGAAACATTATAAAGTCAGGTTGTTAAATGTTTGTTGCTTGATATTTTAAGACCTGCAGATATAAAATTTGTTACATAACTTTTTTTATAAAAAACCCTCAGAACTAAAGTTTGTTTTAAATTTCAGAAAATGAATGCTGTAAGCTGATATTTTGATGGAAAGGAATGAAAAAACCATAAGATTGATTGGGAAAATAAGAAACAACTTTAATGCAGAAACTTTAAAAGCATGGAAAACATCGAAAATTAATGGAAAAGTATTATAAAATTATGTAATCAAACTATTGAGGGCCTGGAAAAACTCGAAATTTAATGGAAACAAAATACAAAATTATAAAATCGGGATGTTCAATGTTTGGACAAGCTTGAAAATGGATAAAAAACTTATTACAAAATTGTAAGTCAAGCTGTTGAACTTTTTTTAAGCGTATATTAAAGCAAGGTTGTATATTTAAGATATTTAAATCTAAATCTAAACTAAAGTTTAGTTATTTAAGTCTGTTCTGAGCACTTTTGAAATTGTTTTCGATTTGGTCTTTAAGAAATATTCATCGTTTTTTGCTGTCTGTAGATAAAAAATTTAATTTGAAGTGCGTCAAGGAAAACATTTTGTAGTACAGAATGTCTATCAATAATTTTAAATCAAATGAAAAATAGAAACAGACATATAATACCAATTACTTATATAATACCAATTATTTAATACCTATATAGGCTATATATTTATAGAAAATCATTTAATTTGTATTTCTCTAACTAAAGTCAGCCGTAAGCTAGACAGAATACCACAATGTTTAACTTAATGTTCATATTATAGGGTATCTTTTATGTAGAGACTTCTATATTGTTTTTATTAGTGAACTCAGGCGTAGGCTAGACAGAATTCCCGAATGCTCAAACTAAAATGAAATATTATTCATGGCTTTGGCAACTTGTTGCAGCCAAAGTTTTCTGTAGCAAAATCTGCATATGAAAAATTATTATTGTAATCCATTTGGCTCGTTTTTTTTGTTTTTGTTTTTGTTCTTTTTAACGGAGTATAAGCTCGTCTTTGGGGTCCGGAAATTATGCAGCGCATTTTGTTTTTGTGTGCCAAACTAAAATGTTCCACCCCGCAAAAAAAAAGAAGAAAAAAAAATAGAAAGAAAGGCGTCAGGAGATTTATGCTCGCTGTAGAGTTTTGAAGATTTGCGCGCTATTTTTTTTTTTTTTTGTTCTGATTCTGCGTCGTCCGTTGGCGTTTGACTATCCATCTGTCTGTCTGTCTAAATGTCCAACTGTCCAATCTGGCAGTCTCTAGTCCGTTGTTATTGTTGCTTGTGGGGGCTTAGAAAATTTGTACAACATGCGCTCGGTGTTTCCCATAACTCAGCATTGTCTGTTGTTGTTTTTGTTTTTGTTGCAAGTATCTCTGCCTGCCTCTTGTTGTTGTGTCGGCCTTTTGGTGTTGAAATCATTTGTAGTGCAAATTTTGCCCCATTGCTCGCTTGATATATGAGGCAAGTGTTAAAATATATTTGATCAAATAGCTTAGTTTTACTAAATTGCCATAGCAAGAGCGAGAGAATAGAAGAGTTGAGATTTATGAGTTTAGCGCTTAGAAAGGAACTTTTGACGTCTTTTCGTCTCTTAACCCCTCTACTGAAAGGTTTTTTGTCAAGCTGTAAATTGCCTTAAAAAGGTTTTTTACTTATAGCTATAGAAACAGCTTTTGTTTTAATTTTAGTAGAATATTTATGCTTAAAATAACTTACTTGTGTTTCTTGGAAAAAGTTGCACAGTTGAATTTTCTTGGTAAATTTGTTTATCGATAAAAATCGATAAAAAAAAAACCTGTAAATTAAATAAATCAATTGTTTAAAAAATGTTTAAGTCCAGAAAATATTCTTTAAAATAAAAAAAATATGTTTAATTGTTGAAAAAATCTTTAAAGCAGAGGCTTGTTGTTGGCTATGTATATAGATTTATTACAAGTTTTATTTTTAATAGCACATTAATGATATATTTGAGTTTTTTATATAAATTGAAAATTAACTTTTTTTTTCTGCATTTTAATTAAAATGATTTTTTATTATGAACAATTTTAAAATAATTTTTTTTAGATACGTGCGGGTTTCTTTATTGAAAAAAAATATATATTAAATTACAAATATTATATATTTATATATTTTTAAGAGGATTATTTTGAGTCTTATATATTGAATAAAACTTCAAAAACTTCATTCTGTCAAACTTTTGTTCTATATATAAATATTTATAATATAATATATATCTATAAATAAATATTAAACTTAAAATATTTCAAAACTCAAAAAAATGTATGAAAAATGAATTGAAAAGTAAAAAATATTGTAAAAAATTATTGTGTGCCTAAATTTTTTAAATAACTAAAAGGAATGTACTTAGAATATTTATATAGTCTAATAGCTAATAAAGTAAACAATGTAAGAAAGTTTAAATAAACATGACTTGTTGTCACAGTTTACCTGAGATAAAAATATTTTGTGATGAAATAATGTTGTCTAAGTAGGAAAAATATGTAAATTGTATTTATTAAATTTTAATATTGAGAAACTTTCATAAGGCAAGAGAAATATACTTAAAAGTAACTTTAAAATATACTTAATATAATATGTATATACAATTAAGATTTGACTCATTTTATATTCACTAATTAAGTCTAGTTTTCTACAGATTCAAAATTTGAACTTGTAACTAAAATGGTCAAAAATTTAGTTGCCTTTTAGCATATTTAAAAGAGCAACAAATAAAACGAAAAATAATTTGTAAATAATATTAAATAAGCTTAAATAATTGGAAATTGTAAGAAATGAACTTAACGCAAAAATATCAAATCAAAATAGTTTACAATTTAGTTTTCTTTTAATTTACAACGGAAGAAAAATATGAAAATTCTTTTAATAACGTAAAATAAGCTTAAATTATTGAAAATTCTAAAAAGAAGGCTAAAATGTACTGTTAAAATAATATATGTTAATCTTACTAAAATACAAGTTGAAAAATTAATTCTTGGTCAACTTGTTAGCTAAAAAATTGAATATTTTTAAGTTTTCTTTATTTTTGCAATTGGGTTAATAAGGCCGTTGTGTTTGATTTTTATTAAATGTTTATTATTTATTAAAAATTATTCTCCTACTCTTCGGTACATTTTGTACCCTTATCAGGGAGTCTGTGTTAAAATGAAAAGAAAAATAATTTTAAAAGTTTCTTAAGCAATTTATGTGCAAATTAGTTTTCACCATTTTTGCCTTAACTCTGTTTAGAGATGAACTACTTATACACACGTTCCATAACTGTCTCTACGTAATGCTATGGATGTTTCTTTAACATCTATTTTATATAAATATATAAATATATGAACACTTCGATCTGCAAAATAAACACTTTGGCCACAACTTAACCCACTGTCATAACTCAATAAATCATCAACCAACAACAGCTAACACCTACCCAACCCAAATAGAGTTATATAACTGGCCCGAAAAAAACTTCAGGTGAAATTTTGCCAAAGAAAAAGAAAACAAAAACAACAAAGATTTCTATGTATGTGTGTCTGCCCGCATCCTCAAGCTAATCCGGCGCCACAAAAACCGCAAAAAAAAAAGAAAATAAAAAAAAAATTGAAGATCGTAGCAGATGCCGCAGCATTTGAGAGTCTTCCAGAGACACAAACCCGTCTCTATTGGATTGAATCTTACAGTCTTTGTGGCTAATGATGCGACACATTTGCTAATTTCTATTGAAAAAACCACTTGCCAGTGTTGGTTAGAGTTGGAACTGAATAAATGCTTGGATAGATGGATTGGGTTGCTCTAATGATGCCAGGTCAATGAGACCGCATAAAACAGGTCTCAATCTCTCAGTCTCAAGTGTTGGAAGAGTTGGAAGAGTTTGAAGATGGTACTGATGGCATATCATGATGGTTTTAAATACCACCCGAAGATTTCTATTGTGCGTGAAACGAAATTAAACCATGTTAAAATTAATTAAGGCCCCCAGACAGAGTTTGCTTTTGTGTTAATTATATCGATCTAACTGGGAAAGTGTGCAAAAATTTATTGTACAGGCGAATTTTATGTCAATCAGTCAGTCTGTCAATCAGTCAAACGCGCCGTCATTCCAATCACTTTGCGCTCTCTTAGTTTTTTTTTTTTTTTTTGGTTTTATTTCTGCGTCTACATTTCCATTTCTATGTCTCAATGTCTATGCCTGATTTATGATTTGCATAAAAAATCATTGGCAATTCTTTTGCGGCTCTTATTTGTATTTGTATTTTTATTTTTTTTCTTTTCTTGGTTTTTTTTTTTATAGTATAACTTTTACCTTTTGTTTGAAAGTTTTGCCTGACATTTGAACTTTTCACCCACAATTCCATTTGCTTGGCGTTGAAAAAGAAAACAAGCAAAAAAAAAAAAAAAATCTTTTAAGGAAATATCGCAATTGTAACCAAAATGGACATTTCTCGACATTTCCTTAAATGCTCAACCAAGTGAAATTTTTTGTTGTTGCAATGACAAAACAACAACAAAGGCTGCGCCTTTGCACGCGTCTCACGTGTAACAATATACCCTATAAGGGTGTATAAATTAAATGGGTATGCTAGTTTTTTTTTTTAGGAAGTAAAAAACGCAGGAAAAGTAAGAGAAATATTTTAAAAAAAATTTTTGAATTACATTAAATCCATTTTATTAAACAAAATTGTAATTTTTTTGTTTCGGTAAATTCTATACATTTATGGTTCTATTGGATTAAGTTCGAGGAAAAAAAACGCAATTAAAGTAAGAAAGAAATTATAGAAAAATATTAATTGAAAACTATATATTTTTCGAATAATTTAATTTTCTTTCAGATCATGGTTTTCTAATAAAAATAAAAACATAAAATATATAATATAAAATAAGATAAAGGGCATCAGGGTCAAATAACCTTCATTTCTTTTAGGGTATTCTATATTGTTTAAAGAAAAACAATGCATTTAAAGTTTAAAAGAAATTGTAGATAATTTTCTAGGTTATTATATTGAAATACTTGAATTTATGTTCTAATCTAGACTTTTCCTAAGTAGTGCGACATTTTCAAATGCAGATTTAGTTTCCAAAAATAACATATCATGCTATACGAATATGATTTAGGTAAGTGAATTTAATAAACCAAATTTAATAAGTAAATTAAAAATTAAAATATTATGAAACATTTTGTTTTTATTAACAAAATATTGAAAATTAAGTAAAGAAGCCAAAAACTGATTTTTAATTTTTGACCAAAACGTAACTAAATTAATTTTAAGTTTTTCATATGACGTGAAACCTGCCATAATTATTATAAAATTTAAGTATTTTTTCAATTAATTTATCACATTATTTACACACAATTAAACTAAGCCGCAATGTTCTAACAAAAAAATTACCGCATATATATTTTATTGTGCTGTGAAGCATAAATAATATATGGGATAAATAATATAATATTTTTTGGAGTCCCTTTTGGGCCTGAAACTTTCCCATCAGTCCAATGAATGCACCAATTTTTATTAGAGTTCAAATTTCTTTTGTCCTTTACAAGGAGAAATATTTTTGCTAGTATCTTAAATTTTTTTCTTTTTATCTAAATTATAGAGTCTACTTGTTTCCACTACTGATTATTTAAAGAAAGTCTTCTTAACTTACAATGTCTTGTAAGAATTTTAAGTATCATAAAATCTATCTATCTTAAAATCTATCGAAATCTATTTCATTGTTTAAATTTTTTTTAAATCTTCATATTTCATAAGCTCTTTACTTTAGCTGAGAGAATTTCTTATAGTCGATCAGACATTTCAATGCCCTTCAATTTGGGACTTTAAAAATGTTGTAATTAGTTTTATAGAAATTTAAGTATTTTTATGTCAACTTTTTGACAGAGCTGCATTTCACATTAAACAATCGCAGCAACCAAAAATATATCGATTGGAGTATTTTTATTATTTTTTATAATTTTATTTTTTTTTAATATTTTTATTTTATATATAATTTACATATGTCTTCTTCATTTAAAATTTACTAATTTGAAAATATTTTTCAATATATCAGAATCTTACATTTAGCTGCATCAGTATATTAATAGATTAGACGTGGCTTGTAAATTTAATCAATTAACTTGCCCAGTTTTGGTCATAAAAGTTAAATTAACGACAATAAATAAATATTATAAAAAAAAGAGTTGTGCAAGTTTTTTAACAATTTCATGTTAGTAAATATTAAATAGATTTATTAAAAAAATATATATATATATATATTATATTTCTATATTTCTCATACCAATTTACTTCTGTCAAATATTTGTAAAAATTTACGTCTTTCTATTAAGATTGGATCTACAGGTTTATAGGCTTATAAAAGACATTTGAATAATTTCCTATATTAATGCAATTAAAACTATGATCTTAAAGGAATATTTTCAAGTTATTGTATTATTTACAGTCCTTCTAGCCGAAGGTGTATTTATATTACTTCAAAAGCTATCTGTAACTTGTGTTTAATTATTTATGTTGCTTATGACAATATTGTGAAAATTATAAACAAATAATTTACCATATTAAGAAAATGTTGTCGATTACACAAAATATAAAAGTACAGCGATTTGTAGCTTTCTAGCTGAAAGCTGCATTGGTAAGGTAATTTGATATGAAATCGTCATCAGAAATGCTTAAAAGTAATGCTCTCTATATTTCTTTCATATCTCTATACCCTAACTCTTATTTATAAACCCACAGGTCTTTGCTGCTGCTGGGGGTAATCGGATAGGCCACAAAAGGCGAAAGTCTCTAGCGCATAGCATTTTTTCCACCATTAGTTTATTATTGTTATAATTTCTTTATTGTCATTATGTACATATATATATGTATATATATAGTACTTTTTATTCAAAGCTGCTTCATTTGAGGCAACAACACATTCGTAATTACCATCTGAAGATACAAAGTTCGAATTGAAGTTGTTTTTGCTTTTTGAATTTTTCAACGTGTTGATTTCCAGTGCGCCAACCGCAAAGGGTAGACGAATTCCCCCACCACCAGCAAACACTCTGGAGGGGCCCACTTAAAATTATGCGGCTTTTAGCTACCAGATAACGCTTTTGATTATGACAACGATCAGATGAGATGCATGCACTCTTCTCTTACCAGCTTGTGTCTTTTGGAAAGCGGCAGCTGCCAAACCAGACAGCAAGCCAACAAGCCAGCCAGTCAACCAGCCAACCAGCCAGCCAACCAGCTAACAACAACAAACAAAACAGTTCAACAACTTGGCCAAAAAGCTAAACTTGGCCACATCGCGGGGGTGCCTTGATGCGTATTGTGCTGCCCAGCTGCTGCTGCTGCTGCTGCATCTGCAAAAGACAATCAAATCATATTTATACTCTGTTCCCAAAAAATTAAAAAAAAGAGTGTATATTGGGATTTGTGCAAGAGGCAAATAACTGCAACAATAATTCTATTTTTTTATGATTGAATAATGTTTTTGTTGTATAAATACTGTATTAAATCTTAACAAAAACTTCAATTAAACTTAAAAAAAATTAATATTAAAACAAAAAAAATAAAAAAAAAATTAAAGCTCAGTTTTATGAGTTACGCAAGAATAAAAATAATAATTTTTTGGATTTTTTTTTAAATTTAAGCTCAGTTTTATGTGTTAGGAAAGAATAAAAATAATTAAAACTCAGCTATAATCATTATTGTTGACGAATATTATAGAATTCAATAATAATTATTATTAAAATTTTTTTTTTGTAGTCTCGAATAATTGTTATTCATGATAGATAATTTAAAAAATCTTCAATAAGTATTAAAAGATATTTGATAATTTAAAATAATTGTTATTTTCGGTCCGTTATTAATACAACTTTAATTAAAATTAAGTTCGACGATCATTATACATAAATGCATCTTTGAAGTGAGAGCTATTGTATTTTGAATACATGAAATAAGTTTGGTAAATTATTATCAAAGATTTTGGAGTTTTAAAATTTTTTTTATATATATTTATGTATTTTATATTAAATTAAAATATTTAAAACATTGTTTAAATGCCAGCAAAAAACTGTTTTAAACACTGAAAATTATTTTATTTTTTTTTTTAATATACAAATACATAAATATAATATAATATATATAAATATATATTTTTTTAAATATACAAACACATAAATATAATTTAATAAATATAAATATAATAAATATATTTAAATATAAAAATGCAAATATTATTTAAAACATCGCTCGTAACAATTTAATTTATTATTCATTTATGTTATTTTTGTTTTAAAAACGGCTCATCAATTATAATTATTTATTTTATTTTAGTTTTAAAAATGACATAACAATTATTATTTTTAGGTTTTTTCCTATAGCATAAATAACAAAATAACTTTTAATTTCCGAGTTTTAAATAAAACTTTAGTTATGAATATTATATTTGAGTAATAATAATCCATAGTGAAAATAATTGTTATTTTTTTTTGCACAATAAATACAACGGTTGTGTAAAGTTTGGTATTTATTTCTTAAAAAAGAAACCCAGGAGAGCGTAAGAAAATTATTTTCAAAATTTTTAAAAGCTTCCCAAAATAAAAGGTATTTTGTCGAAAATTTAAAAAAAAAATTAAATAATAATAATTTAAGAGATAAAAAAATTATTTCCATATTTTTAAAAGTTTTCCAAAAGAAAAAGCATTATGTCGAAAATTTTTGAAATTTTTTCAAATATTTAAAATGTTTATCTGTCTATCACTACTTATGAAATTAATGTAAATATTCACGTTTAGAGATATATTGAGCTAGAGAAGTCTTTGTCAAAACCAATATTTACATAAACAGAGTCGAAAAATATGATTTGAAATGTGATGGAAAAATTCTCATCCCCCAAGCAGAGTATTTCACAATTGGTTACTTTCAGTTGCAACATTTTTTACTTGTTTTTTTTTTTTATTTTTGACTGCCTGACACTGATTCACATTCACATCAAATGGCCAACGGGTGCACAGTAAATGAAATCAGATTTTTATTTCTGATGTGCCACCGAGTTGGAAGAGTTTTTTTTTTTTTTTTTTGGAAGTTGAAGTTGGAGTTCGATTTCGAGTCCCACTTGGCTTTGGCTTTGGCTCGCGCTCAACTCTTTGGCGTTTGTTATGGTCTCTATTATTGTTTATGATGATGGAGTGCTCTGAGTCTGCTCCGGCTCTAACTCCGGCTCCGATACAGAATTCTATTCACCTTCTTTTAACTGCTGCCGCCTATTTGTCGTACACTTTTGTGGCTTTTTTTATGATACTCTGCTAGTAGAGTATTGTGAATTTGTCATGTAATTTTTGTAATGCATTCAAAAATTCATTTTAAATATATTTAGTAGATATTTATATATTATATGATTATAATATACGCCTATGATTTATGTTTATATTTTTAAAAACGACTTTTTTTATTATATTTAAATAAAAAAATAAAAAAAAATATTATTTTAAATTTTATAATATTTTCTTGAGCATCAAAAATTGCCTCTATTTAACCCATTTATATTTTGTAATACACTTTTATTAACAACTGTTTTAAGGGCATTCAAACTTCAGCATTCCACAAATGAATTTTTTTTTTTATATTCATTTCTTCTTTTTTTTGGAATTTCTCGAACTTCTTGGCCAAGTGCGCAAACTTTGTCGAATTTCGAGTTATGTGCGCTACAAAAATGCATAAACAATTGAGAAACCAATTTCATGTCTCATATTGCCCAAAAAAAAATATACTTATATATACATAAATATATTTGAAATCTTTGCCCCTGGTTTTATTTTGCGGGGAGAACTCTTTCTTTATTGTTCTAGCTTGAAATGAAGTCAAAGTTTGTGTAAATATTGAAGCTGAACAGTGGCTTGAAATATTATGAAAAAGGTAAAAAGATAAAAAAAGGGAAAATAATAAATATTGAAAGCTTTATTAATTTACAATAGAAATTGAATTAAAAATATTAACGCAATGTCAAAAAAATAAAATTTTAATTATAGTTTAAAAAAAAGTATTAGGAAAAAAAAATTTGAATATGTTGAGTAAATTGTTAGTTTTATTGATTAATTTATATTTTTGTAAAGACAATTGCATAAGGCTATCAAAAAAATTATACCCAATAAATAATACTTATTATTATTAATTATATTCTGTTAGTGTTATGAGAAATAAAACAAAACAAAAAAATATTGAAATAGAATTTATACAAATGATCAATTGATTTTACACGTTTTTTTTTAAATATATATATTATAATTTAAATAAAAAATTTATTTAAAAATCGAATAGTAAGAGTAATAAATTTGGCTTATTAAGCTATTTAAAAAAAATTAATACAAAAATCTGACCCATTGTAAAAATAATAATCATTTAAACTAATCGAAGAATTTAAAAATAAAAAATCAAATTTGAATTCTTATTGGATAATTATGAAGGTCAAATATAAATTATAATTTTCCAATTTATAAAATTATTTATTCATACTTATTTATATTAAAATTTTCTTATTAACAATAAATAAAAATTTATATTAAATTTTCTGTAGTATTTGATTAAATTGTTTACACTTATTTTTTTACTTTTTTTTTTATATTTTTTATTATATTATTATTATTATTTATTATTATTATTAGGGGAGGGATTATTGTGCCCCATTATTTATTATATTATATTATATTAATTTTTTATATTTTATTGCCAAGAAGCAGCCTGCATAATGGAGTATAACATGACATGAAATCAAGATTAAATAACAACCATACTTCATGAGCAGTTTAAAAAATTACACTTATAATAAATGTTTTTGCATTTCATTGCTCAAAGAGGAAGCTCTTTTAAAAGTCACAAATTGCTAACTAAAAATTTGGATTCCAAAGCATATTTATATATTAATAATAATTATTATTTCTTAATAGATTAAAAATAGCACCAAATATAAAAATTGTCCCACTGTGCACTGCATAAATACCCAACATATTTTTATAGCATTTAAATATCTTTTGGGCAAATGATCAAGTCCGCCCCACAGCTTTGCTAAATGACTATAAAATTGAAGAAAAAAAAAATATATATATATAAATAAAATGAGACAATTAAGCTTAAGGAGCATTTCATTTGATCGAAGAAAGTTCAGCAGCTCAATATAACAAAGAGAAATCCATAGAGACATGGCCATAATAACCAGCCCATGGCTGGAAAGAAAGAAGCGTTATTTATTGGCCCACAAATGGATAATGGGACCTTGAATACCCCGTCTAGAAGTACAACAAGTGAACCAACCCATGAATCATATATGAATGTACTTTTTGTCAGGGGGAGGGCTAAAATCTATTTATTTTTATTTGTATTTTTTTGGAGGTAGGCCCATTTGAATTGCAAACTATACAGTTTGCGTACAATTTTGTTTTTTTTTTTTTGTGTTTTTTTTGACATTTACGGATCATAACAATTTGAATTTACTGATCGCCAAATGAGACCATTTTTGGTTATGGACCACATCTCAGATCCAAAGCACGCACCACAATGCCCCAGGGCATCAATTTGGCCATGTGCCATGTGTCCCAAAGCATTTTTCTTAGTTTTTGTGATATTCTGTTTGTCAAAATTGGCTAAAAAAGAGTTTGTTGGGTTTGTGCTGGACAGAGTTGAGGCTAGAGAGATCATAGTTGGTCGGGCAAATATATATCTAATTTATTAGGGAAAGAAACTTGGAATTATCAATAATACCTGTAGGGATTTTAGGTAGGCGAACGTAAAAAAAACTCTGGAATTTACTACAAAAATAGCTAGTGCTTACAGGAAGCAAATTTAATCAGGGATCATAAAAATAAAATTTTTTTTTGTGTAATTTTAAAAAATTATGTACTGGAAGCAACTTTATAAAAAAAGATTTTTTTTTATATTCACCAATTTGTTTACAATATTTACAAATATTCAGTCAACTAATGTTGGAGTATTGAAAAAATAACTACACCAATTTAATCCTTGCAGGATAATCTATAATTTAGAAATTATATTTATATTTTGGCAACAAAAAATTAAACTCAAAATAAATTTGAAAAATCAAGTACAACCATATGGAAAAACCACTTTTTTAAAATATATATAAATATAAATCAGAAATTATAATTATTTTTGGGTAATACAACATTTTTCTTTCTTTTTTATTTCTTTTTTTCTTTAATTTTAAGGCATACGTGGATCGCCAAATATTAAATAAAAATTACCTCTAAAATAAGCGTTATTAATTAAGTTTAATTTATTTTTATCAAAAAATAAAGCAGAAAATCGTTTTACGATTTTGTTTTATAGTTAGATGTGGAAAGGCTGGTATTTATTCTCAATTTGTAAGCCAAGACAAACTTTAAAAATAATAATTTTCAAAATTAAAAAAAAAAATTGTTAAATATGAATCTTTTTACGAATTCCATGGGGTACTCAACTTTTGTGTTTATATAATCATATAAAACCATAAGTATAACAAATAAATTTATATATTTAAAAATATATAAAATATAAACAATATATTTTTTTCGAATTTAAATAAATTTTTTGAAATTATTTCTGATGTCTCTACCTATCTACGGTTTGGGAAATATAGCTAGACAATGTTTTTCAATTTTTCCTTAAATTTTCATATCTCATTTATATAAACAAATAAAAAGTAAAAATGTAAGTATTATGAAGTATTAAGATTAGTTAGTATTTGTCCATTAAATTATTTATTAGATTAAATATTAGGTAGTTTATTAGATTAAATGTAAATTAAAAAAGTAAAAATATTATCAATATCTTTTTTTAAATTCTGACACATTTTTCGAAATTATTTCTGATGCCCTATTCAACTAGACCTGGGAAGATATAGCTAGACAAGATTTCGGCAACTTTTTCTTATATTTTCATATAGATAAATAAAAAAAAATGAATATAAATATTATTAAAGATTAAATTTTTTCTATTCAAAATAATATTTTTTTGCTTTTAAAGCGAGAAATGCTCAAAATACTCTTGATAAACTGTTAGAGAGATTGAAACAGTTATATTTTTTTATATACCCCCTAAATAAATGAATCAGAAATATTTTTGTACAATTCTTCAGTCTAATAAAAACAGAGTAAATTACAGTCATGAACTATTAGCTGCAACATTCTTGCTGCTTTTTTTTCTTCCTCTATTGACTAGCAAATATTTTAAGTGGCTTCCAGCTGAATGTGTCAAGTTGTGTAGGAGTCTCTATAGTTATGCGAATAGAGAAAGAAAGAAATAGTATCTCTACTCTCTACTCTACACTCTCCACTCTCTACTCTATTGGAGATCCTGTCTATCAAAACATTCTCACAGCTGTCCCTGATTCAAGGTGCGTTGCATTAATCAAAATTCCTGTTATATTTGTATACAAAAATGGAAAATAATATAAATTAACATAAATATGAGACAGCAAATGGGCATTTACAACACATTCAAAAAAAATGTATAAATAAACATTGCCACGGCTGCCACATATTGCTGCATATCCTGTGATCCCCAAATTCATAACGTTTTTCACTTCCGATGCAAACAAATATTTCCCATGACCCGAAGACCCCCAAAAAAAATGAGCAATGTTGTCGAATGTTGATTTGAGCTTGTCAGCGCATCTTCCCCGGGATGGAATGGGATCATATATGGTTTGTTAGGTAGATATCTAGGTAGATTTCAATTTCAGCTTGTTTTATGCATGCACACGCTCATCAACCAGGAGGAGAGACAGATCTACATGTCGATGAACAGGTTCTTTTCCTGCTTTAGTTTTTTTTTTTATTATTTTGGGGTAATTTGAGCTGTAGGAAATGGAGCAGCGGCATCTTTCTCATATGAATGCCATTTCGAATGTGTCGTTTTTTTATTTTATTTTATTTTTTTGTAGTTTGATGAGTTCACTGCACCTCTAGTGTGGAAGCCTGAGAATTAGTTTGAGTCATGAGCTGTGTGGGAGATATATATATATATTTTTTGAGATTCTTGATGAGCAGCAGGGTCAAGATTTTGGCGTGAGAGACAACATAAAGGCGTCCAGGTGAGACTTTAAATGTATTGTGCTATTAAAAGATATGTAGATTTAAGGATATAAGAGTGAGAAACAAAAAAATATTAAATGATATTTTATTTTTTGACTCACATAATTTGATTGTCTGATTTTATCATTTGGTAGTAAATAAAATATATAAAATATAGAAAAGTATTGTATAAAATATATAATAGATAATATAATACTATTAACAATTAATAAAGGATTTGATTGAAGTAAGAAATAAAGAACTTTGAATTTTAGCAAAATATTGCTTAAAAGCTACTCAGCTGGATAAAATTAGAGTAAACAGAATTTTTTTATTTTTTTGTTTGCAGTCACATCTTCCATTTTTTTTTGGGCTTGAAAATCTTTAAATTAATATTTCACTAAAATTCGAAAATCCTCATAATTACTTAAATCATCTCCTTGATGTTTACTAGATTAAATGTTAAATTTAAAAAAATAAAAAGATTGCCCAAAATTTAAAATGAGAACTATATTAATAAACATTTAGAAAGATTTAAACAGATATATATTTTTATAATCCTTCTGAAAAAATATTGTTTTATTATTATAGTAAAATATAAATTTAAAGATTTTTAAGTCGAAAAAATTGATTGAACTGAATTATTAGCTTTTTTTGCTGTCAGACCTTAAATTTGTTTGGGTTTTGTATTTAATTCAAACAATTTAAAATAAGGGAAACGTCTATAGGAAGATTTATACAAGAATAAAGTTAATGGAATTCTCATTCGTTTATTAGAAATAGAAAATTAAAAACCCAAAAAGCGATTTTAATTGTAATTAAGATCTTTTTTTTGGAAGGCTGTCTACATACTTGCATTTATGTATCATATCAGTCTGAAGAATAAAAGTTAAAATAATAATTTAATTTTTAAGCATATTATTTATAAAGGTCTTGAATATAAGACTATTAAAATATATATATATATATATATATGTGTATATACATATATATTCTGTTATATTAACCCATTTCCACATAGACATAATATTTGGGTAATTCAGATTCAAGTCCCAAATCACATAATTTTTGGTGAATGTGGATTGAAAAGTAAAAGACTAAATTTGGGTGAAAATCAACTGACTTATATCTGATACTATTTTATATATACATATTTGGTAATAATTTAAATATATTTTATTGTACTTAGTTTTACAAAATACTTTTACATAATTTTTTTATATAAAAATCTTCTAACCCTACCTTATATTTTGTAATTGTGGAAATTATAATTAAATTGGCTAATTATAATTATATACAAATTATTCACAATTGTATTTAATTAAATTTTAAAATTTCCACTTAAATTTGTTAATCTGGGATAACTTGATCTGCGTGCTTTGTTCAACTGTTTAATCTTTAACTTAAAAGTCTTTTATCTAACTCTTAACTAAAACTTAAAGCTGAATGGACTATAAAATCTGAAATCTAAGCAACAGCTGCTACTTTAACAATATAATATTATTATGCTTTCTGCCCACACGTCGGATTATAATGCACAGAAAAAAGCAAAAAAAAATTAAATTATTGTCATAAGCAAATCTTATTGTTCATAGATAAGACAAAATGTGCAACGCACGAAATACAACAACAACAACAACAATAAACACGACAAAAACAACAAAAAAAGAAACCACAATACTTTTTATTTATTTCCTGCATTTTTTGTTTGACAATTTTTGCTAATTTGTGTGAACAACAACAAATATTATGAATGTGTAAATTGAAGAAATCGAATAGCAAATGCTCTTACCTTTTAATAGAAATATTAACATTTTTTTTGGAAATTAATAACTCTATGAAAATTAGGTTTTTTATAGCAATATCTATATTTTATAAAATTGAAAGAGTGTTGCAGATAAGCTGTGTATTTAGTTCCAAATATAAATATAAAAAAAAAATAAAATTAAATTAATAAAAGTTAAAAAATTAGATTTTTAAATCAATTGAAATTATATTTATAATGTCAAGTATTAAATACTATATATGAACCTATTTATAGAAATAAATTCAAACTGAAAGTAGGTATTTTTCAGAGTTAATTTAATAAAACGGTCAAAAATTTATTTTTATAAAAATAGCAAAAAGGAAATGCGAAGATTTAATTTTGAAAAAATTTTAAGTTAAAATTATTTTATGGTTAATATGTTGAAATAAACAGAAAAACTTGGTTTCAATTCTTTTGCATATTATAGCAATTATAATCTTTATTAAAATCATTTTTTTAATAACTATAATTTCACTGATTTTAAAGACAATTTTCAAATATAAATAAATTATAACTTTATATTAGTTATATTGATTTTGGTATGTGCTAGGTTGCAAATAATATACATATATATATAATAAAACAATTGTATTAGAATTATATAAAAAGCTATTTTTTATTTGTAGGAACTCTCTATATAAAACTGAACAAGGATTAAAAACTTACGATAATTGGGTTGCATTAAAAAAAAAAGCATGCAGAAATATAATATTCATAATTTTCGTATTATTCAGTACCATTTTTAGCTTTAGTAAAAATAATAAAATTTAATAAATTGAAATAATTCATTCTGTGAATTTTAAAAGATTTTTAACTATTATAAAATAAATTACATTTAATAAACTAAAATAATTAATTTAGGGTATGTATTTAAAGTGAGAAATATGCACAAAATACAAAATTAATATTTTTCGTAACTTCAGTCGCTTTTTATAGCTATATTAAACATATTAAAATTTAATAAATTAAAATAATATAAACTTCCGCAAACACATACATATACACAAAAAATCTATGTATTCTTTGCTTTAATATAAAAATTGATTGCTGCAAAGCACCAACTTGTTATTTCATTAATTACTAATTAAGAATGCAAGCCCTGTTAGACGTCACAAGCAGCGCAACAAATTGATAAAGCTCTCTCTTGCAGTGAGAGTAAAACGCAGATAGCGCAAGTGTTTTTTTTCTTTTTTCGTTTTTTGTTTTTGTTTTGTGCGCGCGTCGCTTTTGGTTGGTTGACTAAATACAACAACAACAAAAAGCTTGAGAGCATTTGAAAAGAGAGAGAAAGATAGTGGGCAGAGAGAGCGCGCGAGAGAGAGTGCAAGTGTAATGGTTAGTGCGTGAGTTGAACGACAAGACGCGACGATATCATCTTCAAACACAGACAGACAGACAAAGAGACAGACAAACACACACACACACATAAAAGCTGCTTTAGCTATAGCTTTAGCTTTGGCTATGGCTATGGCTATGGCTATAGCTAGTTGGCGGCTTTTCGCCCAATGCGGCTAAGGCATTGTTGTTGTAGTTGTTGTTGTTGTTGTAGTTGTTGTTGCTGCTGTTTCGCCAATTAGTTAGACGCTGTGGCTGCGTAGCGTGCAATATTGGCATTGGCTAAGCTTAGGGGGGCTAAAGGGGGGCGCAGCGAGGGAGAGAGAGAGAGTGCGAGAGGCAAGCAAACAAAACTTGGCTTTCATGCCACAAACAATTGTGCAGGCAAACAGCAGTTAACGCGTTTTATTGTCTTGCAACTGGCCATAACACAGAGTGTGTATATATATATATATTTTATTTTTATTTATTTTTTTTGTGTGTTAGCCATGACTATGGGGCAACATCATCATGGCGCAGATCATTAGGCTTAGATGGCAAGTGAGATGGTGTTATTATTTGCACGCTTTGTGTGAAATGCACTTGGCCCAGAGTTTAAGACAACAATTTTCAGCTGAAAATTTGGTCACACTCTGTCCAATTGTTGATAAACATGTGAAGATTAGATAAAGTTGGTTTTTGGTAAGCTTAAAAGGAGAAATAAATAGAATTTAGAAGTAGATCTAAGGAATATACATATATATTAAGAAATTTTATTATTATAATTTTTTTTTCTTGGTTTTTTTTTTATTTAATCTTACTGTTATTTCCGAAACTTAAAAATTATGTATTTATTTTTTTTTTAGTAGAAATTATGATTAGTTTGTTTTTAATCCAATTTTCTTTATTTTTATTTTTTTTTAGCGGTAGCGGGACGTAGCAACGCACGCTGGTATGGACCAGTATATTATATATTACCTGCACAGTAAAACTCAATATTCAGGTATAAAATAAAATAAAATTTTCCCTTAAATTAAGAGCGCTAAAAACCCATTTAAATTTCTTTATTGCGCAACTGATCTTTACTTTTTTAATAAAATTTCAATTTATCTGATACGTAACTGATCTTAACTTTCATAAATAAACACTTTTCAACACAGAATTGCTTGCAAATTTGTTTAAAAAATTTATAAAAATTATTGCAGTGGAAATTTTATGACTGACTGAAGATGAAAGTCAAAAAATTGTAATAACAAGAAAATAAAGCTAGTTTGATAAGCTTATAACTCGATCGAAACCAAATAAATAAATAAATTAATAAATAAATAAATAAAAAATAAATATTAAATATGGATATATACATATAAATCATTAAAAAGGTTGTTTTATCTTCTTTTATAATCTAATAATGGTTAAATTTTATGTGTTTGTCACAAAAAGTGTTATTAAATAGTTAATAATAAATAGTTAAAGTGTAAAAAGTGGCTCCAAAAAAATTGTTTGGCTATAACTCCAGAATTTGGGAGTCACTACAAAATTTCAAGTATGTAGTAATATTATACTCGAATAGAGCTATAAAAAACATATCCATCAATTTCCAAAAACTACAAAATTGTTGCCTTAGCGTAATTCGAAAAGGACAAATAATGAGCCCAACTTTGCCTTGTCGAAAAGAACCCTAAATTATAAAGTTGATTTAATTAAAAGATTTCAATATTTGAGGAAAATAATTGACACAGAATTGACTAGAATTTGTAAATTAATATATGTATTTTAATATTTTTTGTATTTATCTCCTTAAAACAGAATCTTAACACTAACCAGACAAATTTGTATCGAAAGGAAATTAAGAATTCATTGTTGAGATTAATGAATGCTAAAAGATTCCACAGTTTGACTTATTTTAGATTTAGCTATATTAGCACTATTTAATTTGTATTATTATAATGCTTTAATAGGTTTAACTTAAGATAAAAATAAATTTGAAAAAACAGGTTGCATTGCTAAAAATCAATCATATTCTGATTTTTTTCTTGTGATTTTATTATTTAATCTTGGTTTTTTTTTCAACATCTTAAATTAAACTTAACAAACAATTAGAAGAAAAAGAACCTAAAATTATGGAATAAGGAGCTTAAAATCTGTGTAAATTAAAAGAAAATTAATATAAAATACACTGATAAATTCGTTCTTAGTTTACACAGAAAAAATATTTTTTTAAGTTTTCGTTTTTTTTGGGATTTTTATTGTAAAAATGTGAAAAAATAAAAAATACGTATTTTTTTAAGTTTTCATTTTTTTGATATGTATTTTTTTATTTTTTCACATTTCCACAATAAAAATCTCGTTTCAAATGTTAGACAATTTGGTAATACAATAAGCAAAATATCATTTTACTGATGTTTTGCAATTGCAGCTACCACAAAAAAAAAACTTTACCCTACTGCTCACTCTGAATAAACCTGACAAAAAAATAAAAAAAACATTTTTTTTTTTGGCCATAATAAAGCAGAAAAAGTCAAACGACAACGCAAAATGGTAAACAGATCGAGCTTTATGAATATGCAAAGATAAACAACAACAATTGACTACTTCAGCTGTGCTGCCCCCTCACCACCGCTTAACCCTTCCCCCTTTTGTTTTTTGGGGCGCAAAAAAAAGTTTTTTTTTTAAATTCAAATTTTTTCTCTATATTTTTTTAACGAGCCAAAATGAAAACTTTCCAAACAAAAGGCTGTTGCCATGCAAACACCCCCTGCTCAAAAAAAAGCCAAAAAAAAATAAAAATACAAAAAACAATCGATCCAGAGCAGATCCAGCCCCAAATGAGGCAGCCACAGCGTTGCAGGGCAACTTGCCACAAGAGCGACAAATAAAAAAAATTTAAAAAAAAAAACAAAAAAGAGAAGCAGACCAGAGAAGCGAATGAAATTTAGCGTAAAAATTGAGATCTTTTGTCTGCGATAAACGTGAGCATTTTGTTTGTCACGACGAAGTGTGCTTTTTTGCGCGATCGCAACAAAGTTTCGAGTTAAATTTGGATATGGAACTGGAAGTTGAAATTGAAATTGGAGTTTTCCATAAAACTTATAGAGTGCTTAAAGCTTAATGTTAATCCTATAAGCCTGAAAGATTGCAAGAGCTTTGAATAAATGCAGTTTATATTAGGGAAATTCTCATTTCTTATATAAACTTATTCTCTATACTTAAAAATTTAACTAGTTTTTAAAAAGATTTTTTAATCCTTTTTAACAGAAAATGCTCAGTTCTCATATAAAAATTCTTCTAAGAAGTAAACCTCAGCTATTGTTACCTCCTTCAATTTTTAAAATTACCATCTACATTTAAAATAACGCTAAAATAATTTTGCAGAATAAATTATAAGCAGAAAATATAATTTAATAAATAAGAAAAGAAAAAGAAAGAAACAAAAATTGGAGACAGATTTAGCTTGGCTTACAGATGTATAAGTCTATACATAAATTTAAAAATAAAAATAAAATAAATAAAATTGGCAAGCAAACCTGGATTAACAAAAGAGCTGCAAAGATATTAAATTGCTATAATTATATAATTCTAAAGTAAAAACTTCAAATCTTATACCAGCTCATTAATTTCTTAATTTCGTTTTAATATATTTATTTTATACAATATACCTAAAATATTATAAAAGACTCCTGTACAATTTAATTGAATATAGAATATCGAAATTAAATTTCCTTATATTTTTAAATATTGAGCAAATTTAATATCAATTGAAGAATAAAATAAAATTGAAAAATATAAATTCTAATAAATTAATAAATTAGCTAAGGCTCAGATAGAAAATTTATAAAAGGATATTAGTATTTTAATTGTTCTTGAAATAACAATATCTTTTTTACATTTTCTAACATGATTTTTATTATAGTAAAAAAATTTGTAGAAAATTAGGTAAAAAATCATTTTTGTACAATATTTTCTAACATGATTTTTTTTTAAATACATATCTTTACAATAATTTAAAATTAAACTTAGAAATGATTAGTTTAAGGTTTTATTTTTTATTACTTCAAAATTATTATTATTGCCTAAGTTTTATTTAAAGCCCAGAAATTAAAAGTTATTTAATAATTTCCATGAAAAAATTAACAAAAAAATTCAGTATTTCTGATTTAAATATTTAAACAAAGGAAATAAAAATTATTTCACAAAAAAAAAACTTATGAAAAAAAGAATATTAAAAATAATAATAATGATTATAATCATCAAGTGAATTTTCCATTTATAAGTGTAAGTATAGTTATACAGTGTTTTATTAAAATTAGCTGCAAACATATTAAAGAAAATAAAACTAGGAATATAATATTTAAATAATAAATACTCCTTTTATGTAGGTATTTAAACTATCTTAAGATTAAGAGTTTGGAATTTTCGTTATTGAATTTTATTAAAACTAGACTTCAGCAGCAGTTAAAAATGTTGAAAATTTACTATAATTTAAGCATCATTTAATTAGGCATTTAACTTATAGGTAAAAGTAGATAAAATTTTGATAGGTCTAACTATAGTCTTTAGAACATTTCTTTTATTTTTTTGACTCTTTAAAGATACAAATTTATTTACCTACAAATTTCAAGGAAAGTTTAAAATTGAATCATCTTTCTTTCACTTTCTCATGACATCTTAACAATATTGAAAACATTTTTATTTTTGTTTATATCATAACTAGGATCATTCAGCAATTGAGTAACTGATCTGAAGCTTTTCAGCTATTGGACAACCCACAACTCATCGGTTTCTAAACCCAATGTTATCCACAATAAACGATCATCTGAGACAGCCAAAAGTCACCATTGACTAACTCCTAACGCCATGGCCAATGCCCCAAACAAAAAAAGCCAAAAAAAAAACAAAAAAAAAGCCAAAAAAAATTTGCCGATCAAGCGCGAAATTTGGCACAAAAAAAAATTGGTTAAGAAAGGCTGTGGGGGAGGCAGGGAAACAGTTGCTGCCACCTTTTGATACCCTCTGTTTTGTTGGCCATGTTTTCAACTTTTTGGTAGTTTTTTTTTGTTTTTTTTTGAGACTCTCGCTTTGTTATCGGGCAGAGTTTTGTGGCACAAAAGGCCCTAAATGCGCGTCTATTTTGTTACAATTTAAGACGCTTATTAGAAATCGTTTGCAAATTGTTTGTGCAAGAAAGCAGCACGATCAGGCTATAGGAGAGCTCCCTTCGCATAAAGAGAGTACACTGCAAAAAAAAATTTAAGAAAAATAAAAAAAATAATCAAAAAATACAAATTGTGTTCGACAATAAAAAAAAGAAAAGAAAATGCATTTTTTTAAATATTAATTAACTCTCGAGTCTTTGATATTATTTTAAAAACTTAGAAAAATTTGTTTATAATACAAAAAAATATTGATCAAATTTGCAACATAATAAAATCAATAATTTTTAAGCACTCAAAAAATTTAAGTATAGCTGTAATTGTAGAAAATTTAAAATTTATAACTTAAATAATAATAATATTAATAATAATAATTTTAATAATGACAATTATCATTAAAAATGTAAAAATCTTAATAACATGGAAATTTTAGTTACTAAAATGGGAATTGTAATTTTACACAAAAATATGAAAATATTATTTTTTAAATATAAATATTAATTAATATTTTAAGAAATATTTTTTAAATTCTAATGACATGGAGATGTAGTTATTATAATGGGAATTGTAATATTACACAAAAAGACGAAAATGTTTTTTTAAAATATTAAGTAACTCTAAAATTTATGGAAATATTTTTTAGATTCTGGAAAATTAGCTTAGACTAGTATAATAATATGTATAAACAACTTTTCCATAAAATGAATAAAATGTTATTTAAATTCTTGAACTACTATCTAATTTATAGATTCATTATTAAAACTTAGGAAAACTTTTAAAAAAAAATTAAACAGAAAATTTGTGTTTAAATTAAATAGCCAAAAATTTTTATATAAATATATATTTTTGTTTTGTTCCAATGGTACTTTACTTTAATTGAATAATAATAAATTTATATTGTTAATATGAAAATTCTATTGAATATTTTCTTCTCTAATTTATGGAAGTTATTACGAAAATTTATGAAAATATTTTGTATACCAAATATAGAATATTTTGATCCTAATAAAATTTAAAAAATTTTTTTTTAATAAAAATTAAATTTAGTTTTTATATTCATTAAAGAATTCTACAGAAAAATTGACATTTTCGTATGAAGTATAAAACATATTTCGTACAATACAGATTTGAATCATTTTTTTTGTATAACGTCTACTTTTCTATATACATTAAAAATAAAATCAAAATATAATTTATATTTAGATGTTCAGATTGCGAAAAAATTTTTATTTATTATTAAAATATTTTATTTACTTTTCAGTTCTCTTTTTTTTTACTTTTTTGTAAAATTGTTTACAAACTTTGCAGAATTTTCTTTAATTTTTTTTGGCATGTAAATAATTTCTATGATTGTTAGTCTATATTTTTTTAGAGTGTAAGTAACCTGAGGAACATAAAGGGAAGCAAAAAAAGCGAAACATTGTCGGAGGCGAGCCACGAAATGCGTGCATATTAATTTCATATATTTACATCGAGTTTTATTTTTTTTTTGGGTTTCCAAACGATCGCAACGTTGGGATCTGCACACGTGAGCCTCAACTGGAAGATTGGGAGTAGGAACTGGAGATGGAGATGGAGCTGGAGTTGGAGTTGGTTGAGGAAGACAAAGACGAAGACGAAGACTTGACTATCCAGTCTGGTTGCTGCCGGCTGCTGCTGATGATCTAATTTGGCAACAATTGTCGTATTTTAGTTGTAGTTGTAGTTGTAGTTATAGCTGTAGTTATAGTCGTGGCAGTTTGTTTACCTTTTAGGTTTATTTATTTTTATTTTTATTTTTTTTATTATTTTCCATACAGATCCCAATGGAGACACATGTGGCCTAACCTGGTCTACTACGCCTGGGCAATCAATTGATCTCGATAATGAGTTGAGCTCTTGCCATCCAAAAGAACGCACCCATATTTTTGACACACTTTATTTTATAGGGTATTTCAGTTTGAAAATGTATTAGGCAACGTTAGGAAAATGATAAATTAAATTTAACTACAATTTACTAATCAGAGTTTTAGTTTAAAATCTGCAATTACTATTTTCTAAGGAAATTATCAAATATAATAATATATATGTATATGTTAATAATTATTAATTATATATATAATTTTATTTACAATTAAAATTATAATTTTAATAGAAGAATGTAAGCTGAAATTTATACTTTTTCTAACTTTAATTAATATTATTTTAGTTAGCAATATATTTTAAATATTTAAACAAACATTTTGCATACAAACCTCTTTGGAAAATTTGGGCTGCAATATATTTAAATACAGCCTGATAATATTATATTTTTTCTTTATAGTTCAAAATTAGAATAATATAGCTACATAATTAAATAAAATAAAAATGCAATGGAAATCTATTAACTTGGAAAATATTTTCTACATAATAATTTATTTTCATTTGCTAGAACCGAAAAAACAATCAAAATTCTATTTTTATGAATTTTTTTTCCTAATTTTCTATAAGCTTAAGTAAAAAAGTAAACTTATTTTTTAATGTTTGTATATATTAAAAGTTTTGATTATTTAATAGTTTACTATAAACTATAGAGTAAATAAACCAATAATATTTTATTAGGAAATCTCTCAGTTCATTCTATAAAACTGCAGAATAATTAAGTTTTATTTCAAATAAAATATTAATAGAACAATAATTCATAGAACAATATTTAAATTTCTTTAGAGTTGCTGGGATAAGTTGCTAAGATAGAAATATTTATAATCAAACAAAATAAAATAAAATTAAAATAAAATATTCTTTTAATCATTCTGCAATTAAAATTTCCATTAAAAATCAAAATATCTGAGAATAAAAATGGAAAAATTGAATAAAATGGAAGAAAATAAAATAAATAAATATAAATATGTAAAAATGAAAATAAAATGAAAATAAAATATTCTTTTAACTATTCTGCAATTAAAATGTTCATATAAAATCAAAAAAAAAATTTTTTTTATCAATTCTGCAAGTGAAATGTTCCTAAAAATTAAGAAAAAAAAATATTTTTAAAAAAATTTTACTATCCGATTTACAAATAAAAAAATAAAATAAATAAAATGCAAATAAAATATTCTTTTAAATATTCAGCAATTAAAATGTTCATATAAAATCAAAGAAAGTTTTACTATACATTTTGCAAATAAACGTTTTTTAGCTAGTCAAAAATAAAACGCAATTTTTTTTGGAGTTATTAGGATAAAATAAACCAAAATATAATGGAAAAATACAATATTGTTAATTCATAAAAAAATTAAATTAAATTATATTATTACATCAGATTTGATCTGTAATTTCAGACAAAATTAAAGACAAATTTAATATTAAGCCCAGCTTAAGCTTAAGTGATTTCTTTTTAATATATAGTGTATTAAAAGTTTCGTCTTGGCGCAACCCTTGCAATTCCTTTACTACAAAAAAAAAAAAAAATTTGTCGCCCGCGTAGCGACGCCTTTTTGATTTCTCTTTCCGCATCAATGGATCGGGATCGACTTGGATCGTTTCGAGATATAAAAAATAAAAATAAATATCTGCCTATTTGTGTTGATATTTTTTTTCATTAAAATAGGTTTATGTTTAATAAGACGTTGATGGGAGAGCGCTACGAGCCTAGACTTTTGGCGGAATCTATTGAACCGAGTTTGATTTAGTGACTGCCATTTTTTCTGAATACCTGACTTGCCTCTCTATAAACCAAATACACCCCACCCATGCCCCCTCACATTGTACGCTTGAGTACGTGCACTGAAATTTAAATATAATTTATGAGCAACGTTGCATATAAAATAACAAAAAAAAAAATGTTAAATGTTTGAAAACTACGGCAAAAGAGGCAATAAAATGTCGCGATTGGTTGATTGACTTTAGAGCGATCCGATCCCGAATGATTCCATCGATCGTTTCTTCGATTATTTTTTATTTATTTGAAATTTTACTTACGAAAGAGGAGCATGACCTAAAAACATGCTTGACAGTCCATGAAGAAAAACTATTCACGATCAATTTTTATATATATATTCTACTAAATTGAAGTGCAAAGAGAAAGAAAAGCTAATTTGTTTTTTGGCTGATCTTATTGAATAATTAGGAACTTGTGCTTATAGGAATTTTACAGAGTATTTAAAATGAAATGACAAGTAGCAAAAAGTGTAGAAAGTTTTGATTTCGAGAAATTTTAAATGAAAAACTGTAGTTTATATTAATAAAATTAAAATATCCTTATAAGAACATCAATTTACTTGTGATACAAATTCTGATAGCAAATTAATGTAACAAAAATAAATAATATTTAAAAAATAAATATAGAAAAAATTGTACGATTTTGTTGGCTATAAAAAATCAAAAAATTGTGAGACAAATGTTAATTTCTTTTGATATAGAAAAAGTTTGTGTACATCTGAATTACAGTATGATAGGGCTTAAAAAATACAATTAAAATTTTCTAACATCCAAGTAAAAATTAACTTCGATATAAAAAATATTTATTTTCCTTCATTTTTTTGATTAACGCTGCAAATAAATAAATAAAAGCAACTATTTGATTTTTTTTATGTAAGTAAAAATAACTTATGCTTTTGTCCATTTCGGGAAGCAAAATTTTTCCAAAAATATTTATTTATTCTAGAAAATATTTCCGAAAGTCCAAAAAAACTTATCTTTGTAATTCTTTCATTCATATTTCTTAATAAAATCTATTCTCCTACAGGTTTCCTTTAAGTAAATATTTTCTAAAATTCCAAATTTTTTCTAGAAAATAAAAAAAAAAAAATTTTTTTTGTAAATAAAATATTTTATCCAAGTAAAATATTCTTACATCCATTTTGCAAGAAAAATTACCTAAAAATCGCGTCTTCTATAATTCTTTTATCCAAGTAATATATTTCAGACAAATCCAAAAAAAAAAATCTTGTTTTCCTTTCCTCCAGCAAATACATTTTTTTTTTTGAGATAAAATATTTTTTTTCATTCTGCAAGTAAAAATTTCCTAGAAAATAAATTTAAAAAAAACGCCTTATCCTATTATTCTTTTAAAATTACCAGTAAAATCAAAAATAAATCTATTAATTCTTTTAAAATTACCAGTAAAAACAAAAATAAATCTATTAAATCTTTCATTAATTCAGCTGGTAAATTTTTTGCTGGAAAAATTAAAAAAAAAATTTTCTGCAGGTTCTGCAGGTAAAAATTTCCTAAGAATCTTTTTCCATATAAGTGTTTTTTTTAACTTTTGCAAATATTAAAGGTTTTTTTTATAATCATTTGAATTCTGCAAGTAATAAAAATAAAATATATATTTTGTTATCCATTCTGCAAATAAAAAGTTTTTGTTTTGTTTTTTTTTTTTTGTAAATAAAATGTATTTCGTTTTTTTCTTCATTGTTTTGTATTTTTTTGCGGTTTTTTTTCTCATTCATTTAGACCGTTTTTAATAAATTACTTAAAATTATAAAACATTTTTTTTCTTTTTCATATCAAAATAGTTTTGTTTTGTTCGATTTGATGTTTACAAGCTAAAATTGTTTTTTGTTTTTAAATGTATATATTTATAGAGAACATTTTCAATGTATGCAGCAAAATAGATGTTTTGTCAATTATATTAAAAATATATAGTATATATATTTATAAAATATAGTTTTATATATATAATTATGAGCTAAAGCTAAGCTAAAATACTATAATAAAGGAGATACAAAATATATACGCTTTTTCTTTGTCAAATGCACATAATTACAGTTTTTTGTATTTTTTTGTTGAATTTTTTTTTTGTATTTTTTGTTTGTTTACTCTTTAGAGCCTTTAAAGTTAGTTAATACATTTATGTACAGGACACTTTTTTTTTGTTTGCAAATACTTTACAAATATTGTTTAGATATATATATATATATATATATAGTATGTTTTTTAGGATTTGCGACACACAGGAGATTTGTAGTTTATTTAAGAAAATAAAAAAGAAATTCTCAGTATTTTTTTGTACGCTTGCAAAGCAAATGCTGACTAGAAAAATAAAAGAAATTATAATAATTGTGTAGAAAATTAAAAGAAATTAATTTTTTGTATATAAAGAAATATATGGAGATTATAAAGAAAATGCTTAAAAAATTCACTGGATTTTTTTTGTGTGTCTATTATTTTTTTTTTTAGCTAGGAACTAATTTTTGGTGGAACATGGCTTGTGTACAATGTTTTTTTTTTTTGAATTTTTACTTGCGCCTAGGGCTCTGCATAGCCGCCATAGGATAGCTCCGAGGAGGAGTTGGAGTTGATGGCGCTTGAACTGGAACTGGAGCTGGAACTGGAACTGGAGCCGGTACAGCCGCCCTCATTGTGTTTGGTCAGCAAGGACATGCGTGAGAATGTCTTGGAACAATTGCCGCAGGAATATTTCTTAATATCCGAATGCGTCTGCAGATGAGCCCGCAAATTGGAGCGATCCGCAAAGGCGCGATGACAATGCTGGCAACTGAAGGGTTTCTCACCCGTGTGGGTGCGTATGTGCCCCTGCAACAGCCAGGGCCGGGAGAAGGCCTTGCCACACATGTTGCACTTGCAGGGCAGCGTGTGTGTTCGGATGTGCATTTTGAGTGCACCCAGGGAGACATAGGTCTTCTCGCAATCCTTGCAGCTAAAGGACTTTTTCACCTGATTACCCTCGGCGGCAGGACAATGGAATTGTTGATGTTTTGTCAGGCCGGAGAATGTGGAATAGGATTTCTGGCAATCCGAGCATTGATAACGCGGCGGCGTTGATTTATCCTTTTTGCTGGGCGTGGCAGAGGAGGCGGTTGAGACGGGCACACTACTTGCAACTTGGCTTAAATCAGCGGATTTCTGTTGTTGCAACTGCTGCTGCTGCTGCTGTTTGTGCTTCAAGGATAGATCCTCGGGCAGCGAGGAGCAACAGCTCGATTCGGGCGTCAAACTGCGCATGGAATAATATGAATTCTCGGAATAGGCAGGCGATATGGGTGCCACATGATGTGGATGCAACGCGTGCGACTGCGGCTGCTGCTGATGATAGCCCAAGGCAACGGGATATGCAGGATATGGCAAATAGCTTTGATGTTGATGCAACCTCGGTCTGTGTATCATTTCCGAGCGCATCGGTGGCGACACCGAACTGGCTCTGCCATGCATATAATGATGCGGCGGCGGCGACAGCGACGCCAACGAATCTGTGGGTGAACTGGGCGACAACAGCTCCGGACGTGCAACATTGGTTGCCGCAGCAGCAGCCGCGGCCGCAGCAGCAGCGGCAGCTGCCCCTAAATGCGGCTGATTGATGGTACGATAGAATTCCGCCGTATATGGTGACATATGGAAATTCCATGGCTGTAGGCCATATTTCTGGGCGGGATATGTGGGCGTGGGCACAACAACAGAGGCGGCCGCCAGGGCGGCGGCACTTGAGGCAGCTGCCACAGCGGCAGCAGCGGCCAGGGCAGCGGCCTGTGTCTGCTGCGACGAATCTGTTTCAATATTCACACAATCAACATCATCATCATCATCATCGAGATCCTCGCGATCATCATTATCATCCACATCGACGCCTTCGTCCTCGCAGCAATCGCTGACATTAATAAGCTGCTCCTCCTCCGCTATATCCTTGTTATTGTTGCATGCAACAATTGTTGTTGTTGTTGTTGCTGCTGCTGTTGTCGCCTCATTTTGCTTTTTCACACACAAATCCTCGGGTTCGGCAGCTTCAAATTGATAATTCACTGGGCGTTTCTTCAAAGGACACTTGCTATAGTTTTTTTCCACAAGCATATGCTCCACGGTATGCATTTTTGCAATTGTTTTTATTTTATATAAAATGCTTTATATATATTTATTTGTAATTTACACTTGTAAATAAATTCTTCACATAAACATCGCGTTGCGCACACGAACGAAATATATCTCAGTAGAGTAATATATATATATATTGCTTGCGTTGCTATTGCAATGAACGTAAGAGCAGAACTGAAGCTGGCACCAGCGGGTTGGCTGACTTTTATAAGCGGTGAGCGGCGAGCGCTGCGCGCAGTCAGAGCGCTGAGAGCGCGACGCAGGCAGCGAGCGTGCGAGAGCGCTGCGCGCCAAGTGTTTTACCTGAGCGTGAGAGCGCGCAACCCCTGTCTGTGTGCACGCTGCTTGGCTGTGTGTGTTTGCTTGCTTTGCTGATAGCATGCGCCACGGCCAATCGCAGCGTGCCGTAGCAAAACCGGTTTTTCGTACACTATTTATATATGTTTTATGTACTGCGGGAGCGCGTACACTTGCACCAATCGCCTAACGCCGCCGCACAACAACAATAACAATAGCAGCAGCAGCGCTGCAGCTAAAATGCCGTTATATTTGCTGTGGTGTGAGTGTGTGTGTGTGTGCGTGTGGAGCCTCGACTGCAGCAGCGCATATAATGTGATTAAAGAGCGCACGCAAAAGATCAGTTATAAGTTTTGGAGCTGCTCTCTCTCTTAGCCAGGCCAGAGACGCAGTAAAACGAAGTTTATGTTTATGCTGAAGAGAAAATGCTGAGCGAAATTTAATTGAAAACATATAAAACACAATAAAATTCAATTTATACTCTTACTTGTGTTTGCTCTTTGATATTTTAGCGGCAGAAGAACTTTGTATTATTTATATACGGGTTAAAAACACAATAATTTAAATGTTTTAATTGCGTCGTCTTTTAATTGTCTTTTGCCGCAGCGACCACGTTTTTTATGACCATTGAACAGAGTTGCATTTAATTTGCAATCAATTCATCGTTCATTGCGAATGGCAAATTGTCAATCACATTTGCAGAGTGTTAAAAACATTGAGCAGATAATTTGAATTTAAATAATTTATTGCTAAATATAAAATATTCGATTTTTTAAAAATATAAATAAAATTGTGTTAAAAACACTTAATTTTAAATATATATTTTATTTTGTGTTATTTGTTAATTATTATTGCAAGATATGGTAATTTTTCAGCATATTTGTTTATTTTTTATTTATGCTCCTAATTAATACTTATTATATCATAAAAAGTTTGTTATAATTTTTATTTGTTACTTTTTGATTAATATTGCAAGAAATAGGAATTTTTTAAATATTTTCGTTTTTAACTATTTTCTTAAGTAATATTTATTATATGCGATAAAATGTTTGTTATATTAAATACAATGCTAAGAATCTATATAAAATAGAAAAATAAATAAAAAAAAAAAATAAAATCGTATATTTTCTAAATTGTTTATATTTTTTGTGTGTTTTTAATTGCCAGAATAACAATTTTGATATTTTTCTAAAACGTTTCTTTTGTGGAACAGTCCGTTAAATCCTAAGGAAACTAGAAAAAAAAATATTTCCATGTTTCATTATTATATTATTCTAAATAAATAAAGTTTTTCAAACTTATTTTTGAGTTTTTTTCAGAATATTTAAAGAAAAAGTACATTTTTTCTATTTGTTTCGCAATAAATATTGTCTCTCGATTTCTAATTAAAATATGTTAAAAATTTAAAAGAAAAGTTAATAAAACATAACATTTGAGGATATTAGAAGAAAAACTAAATTTTTATTTCGAAACCCATTTTCTTTATCGATTTCTAATTAAATTATGATAAAAATGATAAAATTTAAAAATTCATGTAATTTTTAAAAAAAATAAAAGAAAAACTATTTTTTTGATTGATTTTTTGATTTCAAAATGATTTTCGAGTTGGCTTTTTTTTTGGGTTTTATTTTTATGCCGTTGATTTCTAAAATAAAACCAACAATACAAAATCTTTAATTTTTATTTTTAACGTATTTGTTAACTTATTGAATTATAATAAAAATAATTAGTTACGCATTTCTTTGATTAATCAATATTATTAATTTAGTTAAATTCCAAAATAAATTGCATTTAATTTTTCTATTAAAATCGAATTATATATTTATTTTTGTTAACTGTTTTCATTATTATTTGAAAAATTGTAGCTCCCCGATTGACAAATAAAATGACGTTAAAATTTGAAATAAATTCAGTTTTTACCTGTTTAAGTATTTAATATATTATATACCCAAATTGATGGTCGATTTAGGCTGACAAATCTGTTGCCCCTTTTTAAGGTCAGGTGCATTTGGCTTTTGTGGGCCTAAAAATTAACAGGTAAAATTAACACAGCACGTGTGCAAATTAAGGTCAGGTAGGCTAAAAAATATATATATATATTTAAGGATAATTAGCTAACTGTTTGCCCAAGTACTTCAAATCTTTCATACATAATTTCTACATAAATCATATAAAATTCAAAGAAAACAAAAGAGCAAAATTATGTAAAAAGAGCATACTGAGTGCGTCGCGCGCGCGCTCTTAAATCAGAAAATGCTCTTAAAACAAAATAAGCGCGTTTCAATTCCATTTTGTCTCCGTTTTTTTGGAGCTTTAAAAAACTGTGCTCTTAACTGACGCAGCCTGTTGATTGACTTTTGCTTCAAGGGGCTTCTAAATTTAGTTGCCACACGCAGGCGCACACATGTGCGGCACACTCAAGTGGCAGCTGTCAAGCAAATAAACAAAAAAAAACACTTTTTTGTTGGGTGTTATTTGTACGATAAAAAGGTGTTGAGTGTTTTGACATAAATCATGTGGCAATTCTAACCTATAAAATGACCTAACCTAAAAAATTAGCTAACCTCAAATTTTTTTTTGGCATTTTTTTTCCAAGTATTTTCTAGGCCACACACAAAGCGCACATTTAACTTAATTAACGTGCTTATCAAATAAAATTGTCTAGTTGTTGTGCAGATTCCCAGGAAGCTGGCCACAAGCTGTGGCAAGTTGCAATATCTATGCGGCGGCAACCCAAATCCCAAAAAATACCCGCCAGCATAAATTAATAGATAAACATGTGCAACGTTCAACACACTGACCAATTTACATGGGACTCTTGGGTCTGGCCAACAGTTTCGAGACTTAGAGCCAGTTCTAGATAGCCACAGGTAGGCTTCTCCTACTCCTACTCCTCCTTCTCCTACTCCGTTATCTTATCGCCCGTCGTGGCCAGCAACTTGGTAACTCCGTTCCCGTTCCTGCCACATCGCTGTGCTTCAGTCGACGCTCTCGATAGACTGTTAACAAAGATTTAATGATCTTGTTAACTAATTTTTTTTTTCTTTTCTTCCTATAGACGTTCTATGTGTGCATCTATAGGGTCTATAGTCTGGTCTAATAGCTATCTCCCTCCCTCTCTCTCTCTGTGCCTGTGGACCACCCACAGGTGTGTGTGTTGTGTTGTGCCTCACTGCGGTGCAAGTTAATTAGTTTGCCGTTTGTTGCAACTTTAAATCATGACAGCATTGAGTTTATTGAAAACTTCCTTAAACGATTTAAGCGCTTGACAAGTCCTAGTTTTTAATTAGGCCCTAAAATGAACATTCTATGTAAAAACTTTTTAGTTAAAATTAATAAATAAAAAAGAGTTAAAATTAGACAATAGTTATTAAAGGGTAAGCACTGTATTCATTTTTTTAGTTGAGAATTTTCTTAAAATTTATTGAGGCACTAAAATAACTAGACAAAATCAGGGAACGTAATTTTTTTACATAAAAAATATACGTAAGAATTATTTATGAATTTGTTTAATAATATCGACAGGAACTCTTTTCATATGTCATAAAGACCCGAAAATAAAAATTGGTCTTAAAAATTATTTGCCAACTTTTTTTTAAAAGTTTATAACATTTTAATTTTTTTTTTTAAATTTTTATTTTATATGTTAAATAATAAAAAATATGATTTTAAATATTTTTTAAATCACGCTGAGTATTTTAAATGTATTTTAAAACAATAATTGAGAAAAAGGTTTTATTTTCACATTTTAAATAAAAATTAAAATTTTATTATTATTTAAAAATATTATTTTTTTTTATCGAAAAATCCAAGCAAAAATTTATTTAAAAAAAAAATTAGAGTTAAAAGCTTATCCTGTATTCAGAATACTGCATCCGGAATTAGTGTATCTAAGATCTTCCCTTTCATCTAGATATTTTTTCAGCTTTGTTTTCCCATAAATCATTTATCTTATTTGTGACCCCTGATTTAATTTATTTATTTTATTTCCATTTTTTCGAAATAATGTTATTTACAATCTATCTACAGATATTAAGCAAATTTAATAAGTTTAAGTCACTTTTCTTATTTAATTTACTTCTTAGCTTTACTTTATCTTTTTTATATAAAATATTATTAAACTTGTTCCATTCTTAATTAACCAACTTTTTGCTATGTAAAGTAAGTTAGACTGAACTTTAATAAAGAATTTAATTTTCTTGTAATTTTTATAGGCAAGTTAAAGATAATTCGTAGTCTTAAATAATTTTGTAGTTAGCCTAAATCTCACACTTCAACTTTTATTACCAAGTAAAATAGATTGACAAAATAAAATTCTAATTCATATTAAGAAACAACCACTTTTAGTTAATGTAAAAAAAATAAATTAATTTGTTTATTAAAGAATATTTTTTTATTATTATTTTTTTAAAATTTATTTTTGAATCAGACTTTTAGCTATGTTCCTATAGTTCCGATAGTAGTAAGCTAACTAAAATATATATTAAGAAAAAATAAATTTAATGAAAATTTAATTTGTGTGTTTGTAATTCTCAAACGGTGTTAGCAGAAAGTATATAAGGTCTGTGTTTTTGACTTCTCAGTCAAAGTCCTTCGCTGTCTGCAAAAAGTATAATTAAAATTATTGAAAATCGTTTAATGATGCTCGTTCAACTTTAAAGATCTCATAAGTCTGGTACACATTACATTACATCAGCTACTTCGTTTTATATTTAGTACTATATACTGGGTGGCATTTAAATTTGAGAAAATTTATTAACAACAATTTTAACTGTCATGTTTAAGTTTCGGCCTTTAAACATAATATCCTGCATGCATCAATAAAAAAGATGTACAAACTTTACCAAAAAAAAAAAATAAATAAAAAAAAAAAAACTTTCATTTGCAACAAACGCCGCGGGTGCACATGCTCCAGAGATTGAGAGTTGGAGTTGTTGCAAGTTGCAAGTTCCACATTTAAAGAAGATCTTCGCCATAACCCACACGCACTTTCATCGAGTGCACAGATCCGTGTCAGCATTAATTCTTTTTTTTGTTGATACCCTTGCCAAAAAGGGTATTATAAATTTATCACGTTGTGTGTAACGCATAGATCGAGACGTCTCCGATCAAGTTTGTATTCTAATTTATGATGCAGTTTCCTGAAAACAGGATGAACTTTTATTTGTACATTTTTTTTATAAAAACTAATTTTAATTTTTATATATAAAAAAATTAAAAATAAAAGTTATTTTTCATACTTTTAGGATCCTTAATATTGGTTCTTTAAAATATATTATGAAAGGTATCGACAGGTATATTATATTTTGTAAATACCGGAGTTTGATGCAAAGATATTTTTAATACATTTTCAATTTTGATTTTTCAAATAAAATTTGAAAATAATTCTTATTTTAAAATAAGTGTAATTTTTCAAAATGTTTTATAAAAAACAACAAATAATTATTATATCATAATTTTTTTCTTTTGTTTGATTAAATTTCATCAAAATCGAATTATTATATCATATAGCTCACATAGAATTAATGGGTCGAAACGTGCTTGTATGAAAAACATTTTTATTTTTCAAGATATCGAAATCAAATTCAGCGTTTCGATGTAGAATTACAATTTTTATAATCTGACTAAGTTTTATTAAAATCGGTTTACTATTTCTTATAGCTGCCATAGGAACAATTGGCTAAAAAATTAGTTCTTCTAGGAAAAACTTTTTTGATTTTCAAGATATCTGAACCAAACTCACCAAATCGATTTAGAAATTTATCCTGTACTATGTGATAAATTTTGAATAAAATCGGATAACTATATCATATAGCTGCCATAGAAACAATAGGCCGAAAATTGTATTTGTATGAAAAACTTTTTTGTTTTTCAAGATATCAAAACTAAACTCTCCACATCGATATAGAAATACGTTCTGTACTATCTGATAAAATTTAAATAAAATCGGGTCACTATATTATATAGCTGCCATAGTAACGATCGGCTGAAAAAATAGTTCTTCCATAAAAAAACATATCAGATAACAAGATATCAGAACCAAAATCACCAGATCGATATAGAAAATTGTTCTTTACGATCTGATTAAGTTTGATTAATATAGTAACAATATGGGCGCCATAGGAACGATCCTTCAAATATTAAAATTTGATAAAAATTATTTTAGGGTATAAAGTAGTTTCTATCTTGTATATCTTTTTTTTGTTGGCCCTTTTTACCAATGTGAAAAAAAGAGTCAATAAAAATGCTCGATTGTAATTTTCACTGTGCAATTATTGTCTCAGCTTTCAAATGCGGTAGGGCCTTGTGGCATCTCTCTCTCTTCCTCTCTCTTTCTCTGTACAAAAGTAATTTTGAATTTTTACAGCCGAGTCGGGGCATAAAATATATAAGTTAACAGAATTGTTGCTTTAAGCCCAAACGCACACACACACATGCACACTTGTTGTTAATGCCACACGTTGCATCCTCTGAAATGTCTTGAGGTTCAACAAGTGTGTGTGTGTGTTTTTTGTGCCCGCGTGTCCTTAAAACGCTTAAATGCAAAAGAAACATGAGTTTTTCATGTATTTTTTGAAGCAGACAAATCTCATTAAAAGGCGTCGCGTCTTTCTGGAACTTGGATGACCCCTTTCTTCGGCTCTTCTTGGATTCTTCAACTCAGTTGCGGTCGCAAAAAGGCGTTGTATTTAAAATGTCGTTAATAATTTGTTGCTCTGTTGCCACACAGACCCCAAAAAGAACAACAACCAAGTCCCTTTTTTTTCTGTTTTCTTTTTTTTTTTAAAGCTTGTCGTAAAAGAGTTTTATTATTTTTGTTTCATTGCTTTAAAATAGGATTAGTATATTTTTGTTTTTTTTTTAGGGTTTTGCCATGTTATTGCCCGTTGTTGTATTGTTGCAACAACATTCAAAATATTGCTTAAATATCATAATTTTATACGCTTTCATAAACATACAGATTTGTAATCCTTTTGATGATGATGCTAAAAATGTTTAACAACGTTTCCCACAGTTAAATACGATTTTTGGCTTAGTTAAACAATAAGTTCAGTTTTTGATTATTTTTTCTAAATCAATTTTCGGCATATATCAAAGATTTATTTAAAATTTAAAAATTGTATAATCGATTGCAAGCGTATATGCTGTGAATGGCAAATGAAGTTATCGATAGCTAAACAAACCGATTATTTGCATTTTACAGCACTAAAGGACGCTATTGCAGACAATTTGCATTTATTTGCGCAATTAGCAATAATTTTGCATAGTTTATTTTAAATAAATAATATCTTAGCATTTTGGAAGTTCAGTCTAGTTGGTAATAATGTTTTACGTGATATTTTTGAGCCGTATTGAATGAAATAACTGTCTGCAGTTGCAAATTGCCAATGTGCAGCGCCTGGAAGACGCATGCAACTTAAAGTAAGAATGTAGGAATTGTTGATTCCTAACTAAAATATACTTTGTTGTGATTTTAATAACACCAATTTTTGTTTTTTTTTCAGTTGATCTGCAGTGAACTAACTATTTAATGTGCATTCTATTTAAGTGCGCCTTTGAGCTATTGGAAATTCCATTCTAACTTAAAGCAAAAATGCAATTCTTATTCTTCTTCAATTGACAATCCTGTCTAAAGTGGAGGTTCCATCAATTTGGAGGAAAATTTAACTATTCAATATATTCGACATAAAATGAAAATGGAAACTAAGAACTGGATTATTTGCGAATGCTGAAGTCTCAGATATGAGAGTAATTATCATCTAAAGGAATCACAAATAACTACATACTATATATGAAATTCAATTAAAAATATACAGCGATCTTCTTTATACATATATATATATAGATCGGAATTGTAGCTAAAGGCCGGTAAGCTATATCTATCGAATCTAAATGTTTCCTCATTAGTTTTCCTTCAACATTGACAATTGGGTTTGTATACAATTTCTTTAATTTTCTTTTCTAAATATTGGTCTATTATATTCTTTAATAAACTGTTAATATACAATTTATTTTAGCTAATCTTGAACGATGGTCTTCACTTTCTTCAACTCGAGGGACTGTTATCCTTGCCTTGGTATCTTTATCCTATTTGCTTTTGTAATGCGTGAGTATATTGACAAGTTTATATCATTTTAAATGTATATTTGGATGAGCTGATAAACTAAGTTCAAATATTTTTGTAAATGCTTAAATTATATTACAATTTAAGAAATTGTTGTAGGTGTACATTGGGCCTCATATAATGTAACAAACTATATAATAAACCAATGAACTGATTTTCTTCATATATTATTCAAAACTGACTCGGAATATTTTAAAAATTTAGCAATTTGATTCAATAATTAATTATTCTTTGAAGTATACATTAATTTCAACAAATAGTAATAGATTTATATAATTCTATACTATCTTTCGCCTTTGCGGACAATAATATAAATAGAAGAAAAATACCTCCCGCAAAAGTCTTTAAATTATAGCGAACCCTCACATTTTCCCAGATTCAATAGTATCTACACTATAGACTTTGCAATATGTCAACATAGTCCTTTTGTAATATGGAAAGAAAAGTCTTTAAATTATACTACAATTTGGATTTTAGGGACAGTTTTTAAATAAGTCTGAAATGCATTTAAATTGTAGGTAACTACAAAATTTTCCCAGCATTAAAATTGTCTGGACATTTAAAAATGCCAACATACTTCTTTTGTATTGAGGAAAATAAGAAACATAAGTCTTTAAATTATAACGCACTCTAAGATATTCCCAACTATTATTTGGCTTTTGGGAACAAACTATTAAAAGGCAGAAATGTCTTGAAATTATAGCAAATTACAAGATTTTCCCAGCTTAAAATCTGTCTAGATTTTAGATATTGCAAAATTCCAACATACTCCTTATGTATTAAGGAAAAAAAGAAAAAACTTTAAAAATTGGAGCTCTCTTAAAGATACTTGAAACTATACAAAAGGGCAGAAATGTTCAAATTCATATAATTTTAATACAAATCCCTTTACATTGAAGAAACACAGTATAAATGCGTCGGAAACTCTTTAAATTGTAGTAATCTGTATGATTTTCCCCAGCTTAAATATCATCTATATTAAATGTGGACATTGCATAAGTCTAACATATTTATTTTGTATTTAAAAAACAGAATTAAAAATCAGTTAGCTTGCACTGTACTTAAAGATTCTTCAGCATTAACCCAGCATACTCCCTCTGCATTTAAAGAACACCGTATAAATACCCAGCAAAGTCTTTAAATTGAAAATCATTCTAGGTTTCTCCCAGTCTTATCGCAGCATACTCCCTCTGCATTTAAAGAACACAGTATAAAAAGGCAAACAAGTCTTCAAATTAAAGCACATCTTAGGCTTCTCCCAGTCTTATCCCAACAAACTCTCTTTACATTTAAGGAACACAGTATAAAAATGGCAGCAAATACTTTAAATTGAAGTGCATTCAAAGATTCTCCCACAGCCCAGTGCACTACATTTGCTACACTGGCCAACAAAATGCTGTCTGCCTAGATAGATGCCCATTGATGTTGAGCTGACAATAATGTTGTCTGTGCATCGTTATGTGGTTGTTGCAGTTGTTGTTGCTGCTTATTGTACACCTTGGCTATATGAGCCAAGTGCATTGTCATTGTCATTGTCACCCATAACAATTTTGTTTGCCTTTTTTTTCCACTGCTTTTTGGCCTGGTCGAGAAGCCTCCCGCTGCGTTGTGTGTGCATTGTGTTTGTGGCCCGTGTGGCACGCTGAGCAGATTTCCCAGAATTGACACCTTGCGCCTGCCTGCCTTGCCTTGCCACACTCTTGAAAGAATTTTTGCTACAGTTTTGTTTTTGTTTTGTGCGACGCGCCAAGTTGTCTGGCATTGGCCAACAGCAGCAGGAGGAGGAGGAGGAGACGGGGTAAGTGTGGTATCTGCAGCACATTCATCATTCCTTTTGCCATTGGCATTGAAACAATTGTTACACGTATTTGTACATATATTTACTTACTTTATTTTTTTTCCAGGCCAGGTGTTTTGCTTTGGAATTTCAATTTGCATAAATTTGGTGCAGATTTGCGTACAATAGGATACAACGTGTTTCTTTGAGGCTAAGAAGGATGGATGCATTGGTAACACCCACCAAACTCTACATAATGATCGAATACCCATTGAATTTGTGCGTGCCTCAAAAATGTTCTGGCTTCTAATGAAGATGTTGTTTAATCTTCTCTTACTTGAAATGCCAGTTGCCAATTTGTAGTTGATATGTGTGTCAGATATGTTGATATTGACAGCTGAGATGTACTTGAAGTGGGAATATTAAAGACACACTTAAAACGGCTGAAAAGTAAGCGAAAGAGGTTCAAAATTCAAGTTGGCAAACTGACAAAAAAAGAGATTATTAATTCCCTCAAATATATGTATATATATTAAATAAACATTTTTTTTTAAATAATGTTTTAAACCCCAATTGAACAGATCAATATTGTTTATAAATTAAAAGAAAAGTAAACTTGTAAATAAAGAAGACTAAAACAATAATCTGATCATGTAAAAGGTGAAAAGAATAAATAAATATAAAATAATAAATATTGACTTCATATAAAATTTATTAAAATAATTCGTTAATTTAATTATATGTTTAGCTTTATAAAAACGTTGATATACACATATTTATATAGCTAAATTAACGAATTGTTTTAATACATTTTATACTTGTAAATATCAAAGAATAAAACAGTAATCTGATCATGTAAACTGTTGAAATAATACTTGAATATTTACTTCATGTAAAATATATTAAAACAATTCGTTAATTTAGCTATATAAAAACGTTGATATACACATATTGTACACACAATCCTAACTTTTAAAAAGTTATTAAAAAACTCAACATTTATAAAATAAGTCATAAACTTCAATCGGCATATAGAAATATTATTTAATTTAAATATAATTTAAATCAATAATTTAATTATAAAGTGCTGAATGGATGATTGAAGTCATACTCGATTTTCTAGCAAAAAGTTATCCAAAATCAAAGTATTCTTACTTTAAGTAAAGCAGATTTTTAAAATCGAAGTAATCTTAATTTAAGTACAGCAGATATTCATTATAAATTATTAAAAAAAATATATCGCTGTTTCGTAATTTTTAATAAATTTTTCCAACATAGGCGAATCAATTTACAAAATAAATTTAATTTAATTTAGCAAGAGAATGAGAATGAGAAAAAGCTATGTTGAAATATAAAAAACAAGTATTGAAATATGTTGGCATATATTTCAAAAAGTATAATTCTCGAGCCGACTAAACTCATCTCCATAATTCTTTTATAAAAAATAGCTTAAATTAAAATGTGAATTTTATATTTTTTTTATCAATAACTAAAAAATTTCAAAGACCTCTTGGATATGGATATATTTGAGCACATAACTTGGTATATGAAGAACTCGGTTATAAGAAACAAAAAAAGAAATATATATATACAACTATCCTATATAATTGTTAAAACATATATAATATATTATTTTACTTATACTTATTAGTATATAAACTATAGAAAAATATTTTTTGTTAGGTTTCTCAACAGTTTTTTTTACATTTTTTTTCAATATTTTCAATTTCAATATTACCCTCTCTAAAATTTTTTTTTATTTTTTCAGACAAATCATTGCAGCAAGTCAACGACAGCTATGCCAGCTGTGTGTGTTCACCAGATGTTCCATAGTCTATTTTAAAACTCATCTAGCAGTTGCAACACCTGATGCCGCAGGAGGCGTGTACGGGCAACGCTAATACGCCACCTACGACTACTGAAACAAAACAAAAGGAGGCCGCAGGATAACAATACACTCGGTTGTATTAAAGACTGCGCAAAATCGAATGGAAATACTATTACAAACAAAGCACATGCCGGGCAAAAGGAAGACGCCTGCTAAGGATTTCATTTGTTTTGAGGACAATGCAACAAGGCTGAACAATGCTAAACTAAGTTGTATGGCATTCTAACGATCTCGTCCTGCGGTGCAGCAAATCTTCAGTCAAAGGAGTAGCGTATGTAACCAACAGGTGTGGTCTAAACTTTTTGACAAAATATATACCAATTTTAGAGTTAGAAAGTTCCTATAGAAAATGTTCTTTCTAGATTTCCAACATACTTAACTTTGTTCAAATTAAACCGATTTTCAAGCGGAATATCTTTTTGGTCATAATTTTGCTTTATTGATTTGATATTTATATTTTAAAAAAATCCAAGTTTTTTGCAATTACCAAATTTATTAGTTTTGTTAGTACAGCTAAAATTGCGTTTTCTAAAATTTATTTAAATTTTTTTTAATTTATACTAAATTAATATTTAAACGTCAAATTCTATAGGCGTTAATATGACAAATAAAATAATAAACAAAATTATCGATTTATTTTTGACAAAATATTTTTGACACAATAGAAACCAGAAGTGCGAAAAGTCGAAAAAATTCAAATCATTGAGTTGAAGTCTAGGAGAGCATTTCTATAAAAATTATAAACCGGAAAAAAAATAAAAAAGACGAAAAAAAAAATTATTTTTAGATTTAAATGAGAAATCAATCCAGAGATCAAACCCATATCAAAACGATGTTTAAAATGAAAATCGATTGAGTTTTGACAAAGTTGTGAGAGTTTTAAATTTAGGAGAGCATTTCTATAAAAATCCAAAGTAAAAAAAAAGGAAAATAAAAAAAAAAATACATATTTAGATTTAAATGAGAAATTAATCTAGAGGTCAAACCCAAATCGCAATAATATTCCGATTGAAAATCGCTTAAGTTTTAAAAAAGTTATGATAGTTTGAAATCTAGAAAATTTGGGAGCCCTCCATTTTCTTAATAAATACGCATATAACCTTGAAAAAACTGAAACGACTTACCTTCATGATCTTGGTTTATTCTCTGTTTTGATTTGTCATCTAAATTTAAATTCTGAAAATAAACAATTTGTATTTTTCAATATATTTTTAGAAGCATCTTATCATGGGATCGTTTCGCTTAGCACCTGCATAACCATCTTGACCAATCAAATATATCTGTACAAATATACCCATTTTGTGGTAAATATGTTAAATATGCTCATGTCATCAAAAATCACGATCACAACAAAAAATTTATAGTGAAGAATTTCAACTTGGACAGCAGCAGCAGCCGCGGGCAAATATAAACAAAAATTCAGGTGCTAAACGTGATGTGCGTGTCCAAATGACATTTCATTTATCTTTTATGTGGTTTACAGAAAAATATAAAAACCTAGTCGATCGGGTCGAGAGTTAATATTTGTTTATAGTTCATGTATTTACCAACAACTTGGCAAATGCTTAACAAGTGTCTGCGGTTTTTATTTGTATTTGTTTTTAGGAAAGGTTGAGAATATAAGATAAAATATATAATATGTAGTATATATGGTTGAGATAATTTGAGTTGAGTTTTTCGATAGGTTATCCTTTTTTTTTCGTTATGTTTTTATAGATTGCATAAGTGGTCTATGTTTGGATGAGATAATATTAAATTTGGTATTGTTGAAATATAAAAAGTAAGGCATTTATCGAAAGTATTGTAGAGATAAAGTTGGGATTTCACTAGTAAATATTTCTATAATGGTATTTTTTTAAAGATTGTAGGTAACTTGTCAGATTCTTAAGAATAATTCCAGTTAAATCTAATAAAATTATATATATATTTTTATTTTTAAATAAATATTGTTGGTATTTTTTGGAACACAATATTTTACAGTCGAAAGTAATATGGTCGAAAGGAAAATAATTTGAATTGCAAATATTAAACAGGATCTTCATGATAAGAATACTAATTGGAGAATACTGAGGCCAGATACTTTTTGAGCGTTGTAATATCGTCTCTGACTTAATCGTTAATTTTCCTAATTAATAATTGTATATATTTTAATAAATATTTTATTTTACAGTCAAGAATTATATGGAATATGAAGCAAAGTCAATCATTGGAAAATTTGTCAAAGAACTGAAGATATTGATATGTTAAAGAAAAGGAAATGATGGAAAAAAATTGCTGCTTCCAATGACATTGAATTGAAGTTATCATCTAGGTCCTAGATTCTAGAATTCAAGGTAAGTTTACTGCGCATTGGCTAAATTAAATTCTGATATTCTTTTGACTTTGTAATTATTTTGCCTATTTTTCACTCATAAGTTGGCTTACTAAATAAAATTTAAGTTTTTATATATTTTATTTTACAGCAAAAAAATAATATTGAAAATATATTCAAGATCTTTGGGATAAGGTTACAAAATGCTCTTTGTATAACTCTTTATGATGAAGAAACAATCGATAATATATTAAAGTAGTTATCTCAGATTTTTCAGGTAAAGTATTTTATATAAATATAAATTATTATTTATACTATTTTCAATATATGTTAAATATTACAGGAAAAGAAGAATATAATAGGTAGCATCGCTGGATTATTAAATTAAATTAAAATTATTATTAGAGTAATAACTGGAATGCTAAAATTAAGGTTCATTATTTAATTTTACATGGAAAAAAATCGCTTGAACATTATATATATTGTTGATCTATTTGGTAAGCGTTTTAAACTTTTCTTTTAGCTCTGACAATTTTTTCTCGTCTAGAACGCCACTTATAAGTTCATAGAGTAAATAATTAATTGATTAAATATATTAATATAATTTTTATTTTACAGAAAACTCTATGCGGAGAGCTCTTGCTGAAAAGTATGAGATTGAAGATTGAAGCTGTCATTATTTAAAGAGGAAATTGTTAAAACATATGCTTATAGATTGAATTAATCACCTGAGATCTTTAAGGTAAGCGTTTTTAGCTGCGCATTGACATTACTAAACTCTGCCAATCTTTCAGTTCTGAAGTATCTACACTACCATAATCTGAGTTCGTTCTTCTACACACAAAAGTGGGCACATGCCAATACAAAAACTGAAAATATATCTTGGCTGCAGGTCGACTTAACTACTAAATCCTTAAACAAAGGACAACTTGCCAAAAAAAAAAGAAGAAATGATAAAGGAAGATATATATATGTAATGGAAATGTTGGCATAGTTTTGCCTTTGGCACAAGGACAGGTGATGTACATCGTTCTTTTTTTTATTGTTCCTTGAATGCCACACACAGAAACTATGAAGTCAGAATAGTGGAACCTGTGCCCTAGGTTAACGATGCCTATCGCTATTTCTATATCTATTATTCGCAAAATAGAGACAAAAAGAAAATGCAAACAAAAGCGGGTGAGGCAGACAGCTGACAAATCTGAAGAGATGAAGATGCTATTAGAATTCAGTAGAGAAATGCCCGACAGCTGCCTGCTGAAGGCTCAGGATTTTGTAGTATTATATTTTTTTTTTGGCAAGGTGCTTGGCTTGATTGCGTCATCTACTATATATATAATATATATAGGAGTATCAAGCAAGGTGGTCTGCTCTGATCTTACTGTCAACATAAATCTTGCTTATAAATCTATATTGTCATAATTCAAAGAGAGAGAGCTAAAGAGAAATCGCGCAACCTTTTGGCTTATATATATTTTTTAATTGATTGGGAGCGGAAGTTGCTCTGGTTATAGCCCTCACTATACCTATTATTAATTGTCATAAATCTTGATAAAGAATAAAAGCAAAGATCATAAGAGGGTGCCCATTAAAAAAATATATATAAAATGAGCTCAAGCTGCAAAACTTAAAAAAAAAACCCGTCATTAGACAGCGTTGCTTTGATTTCCTTCATAAATTTGTTGTTCAAAACTGTTTCTCTCGTTTAAACCTTTCGTCAAATTATATAATGATGGCCAGCCTACACACAAACACACACCAAAGGGCTTAAGCCTTGAGGTCCTGGCCACGCCCACTGCACACGTCGCACCTTTTGTTTGGCCCTGTGTGTGGGTGTGGTAAATAAAAGCAATCCTTTTTTTTTTTTTTTTGTCTGGCTTAGTCTTTGAGCCAACGCCGTCGTCCACTTGACAGTTTATAACCAAAAATGCAAACCGTTGAAATTAAGTTAAATAGTTTCTTGTTAAGTAGAAAGAAACCCTTTTGTGTACCGTTTCGGTTTTTGTGTGCTGTGCTGTGCGCACCTGCCAAATGATTAATCATTTTGTAGCCCGCACCCGTCTGCCTTTAACACCTTTTGCGCCCCGCAAAACCCGTCAAAAATCCAACGCACTTGAGTTGAGTTGATTTTGTATTTTTTTTGATTTTTGGTTTTGGTTAAATACTAAAAGCTCATCAATTATACAGCTTGCATCTGTCTTTTTTTTTTTTAGGGGCTTGTTGCATCGTTGCAAGGCGCCAAAGGTCGCGCTTTTCTCTTTCCATGTTTTGGGTTTTTTTTGGTTGTTAAGTCTCTCTAATCATGTCCATCAATTTGATGGGTGTACTCACATGTAGGTAAAGTGTCTGGTGAAGTGAATGCTATCTCTGAAAATTGACTAAAGTATTTTCAATGTGGGCGGTCAGTCGATTGCCCATGCTGAGAATTCAATATTATCTTTATGCTACACTCTATTCTAGTCTCTACTATTAAAGTAATATATTTTAATTAAATTTTTGAATTGCTGTGGGTTAAGCTTTAAATATGTGCCAGCTTGAGTTTTTTTTTCGTGGGAGTTCTTTCTTTATATTTATCCTGTGTAGGTCAAACTTAGCTTTCACTTTAGGAATTTTTTTTTGACCATTAAATGCTTTAATGTAGCGTTTATACAGCTGTATATATGTAATCCGTATAAGACTATCCTTATTCTGTAATTTTCTGCACATATAGTTTAGTTCATTTAGTATTTAAATTTAAACATTTACGATAAGAACTCCGAGTAATCTAATGCTTCTGTCTATATAAAATCCTAAAAGAACATTATTCTTGTCTTAAAAAAAAACAATTGCCAAAAGGCATATTATCCAGTGTCTGCTCCATTAATTTGATTTTCTAAACTCCCACTTTTATAATTAAGTTTAATTAAAATCCTATTTAGTATTTTAGCCTTTTGTATTATGCTAAGTCTGTTAATAAACACAAAAACATTTAGTTTATATCGCTGGAAAAAATCATCTATTAGTTATGACAACATTTCATTAAAAAATTCGTATTTTCTTTAAAAATTATGTATTTTAAATATTTAATAATTTTAAGCTGCTATATTTTTAGTTATTATATTTTTAGCTGCTACAGTAGACTTGTTTTGTTAATTTTTAATTGTTGAAGTACATTATTAAGTATCGTTTTCAAGCACTTCATAAGTTTATGTCTAGTAAGAATTATTTACATTTTTGCATTTATTTACTTATATGTTTTTTACACATATATGAAATTGTTAATAAATATATCTAACGCACTATTTATTTAATTGATTATTTAAAGAGATATTATCCCAGTGCAACAAGTAAAACTTATAAATTTGGGCACTAGTTCTAACAAAGAAAAAATTTAGAATTTTAATTTAAAATAACATAATTTCGTGTATATATTTGTGTGTATATTTTTATGTTCTTATTGTTTATATTTTTGCAAGTGGGTTAATAAGGCCGTTGTGATTAAAAATTAATAAATGCTTATTATTTATTAGAAATTATATTGCTACTCCTCTTTATATTATGTAAATTTATCAGGGCGAGAGAAGAGAAAAATAATTTTTTGGCTGTTTACATATAATTTCATTATAAGCCCTTTTTTATATGCATATAGCATTATATTTTTTTATTATTTTAATATTTTATTTTCTTTTTTAATTCTTAGTTCTCTTTTTTAATTTTTTTGATATTATTTTCCTTGAAAGATCAAAACTGTTAGATGCTTAAAAAGTTTGTCAAAAGAATGTTTCTTAAACAAAATAATATTTAAATAGCTAAAGTAGATAATTTTTTAGATATTTAAATTTCATATTTTTTGATAATCATATATTGAATTCAGAATCAATTTAGAAATGTAACCTTTAGTTGAAACATGTTTAAATATAAAGAATAATTTTATTAACAGTCATACTTTTAAATTTGTCAATCTCAATCAACAAGGTAAATTGTTAAATTATTTAAACCGTTTGCTAAACCAAGTTTATATCAAGTTTTACAAAATTTGTATTTTATTATTTTGATTGATTTTTGCTAATTTCAATGAATTAATTTTACTCATGCCAAACAAATGTACAAATTAAATTCATTTACCATTTTCAGATTTGATCAAGTTGAATGAATTTTAAGATTTTATCAAGTTGAATGTTTTAAAACAATTTTGTCATATTTCGCCTGTTTTACGATTTTTTAATTGATTTTCCTACAATTTCAGATCCTCATCACACATCTCTCAACAGGATCTCAGCCCAAGACTACTTACAAACTACATAAATAGACAAGTTGAGAGTGTTGAGTACTTTGGACGCACGCGCAGATGTTTTTCCAAGCTGCAGCTAAACAGGATTCAGAATTTTTCATTAGTGGCGGCAAACACACGTTGCATGCATTTCAAGCGCATTTGAATAAATAAATACCCAAACAAAAATATATGAACAGGGTACAAAAATAATTGTATAGAATGTATGAAGAGTGTGCACGCGCCGTGTCTATAAATCAAAGCTGAAGGATAATGCATCCCAGAGAAGGAGAGAGAGAGTGTTGAGCACTAATTTGAATTGCGTTGTGGCATCTGCACAAGGAGCATTTGGAACAGGAGCAGCAATAACAAAGTCTCCATTGAGAGCTCATTTTCGCTTGAATTGAGATCCTTTTTTTTTGGTTGGAGTTGTTGAGGCAGCAGAGTGTGTCGCACCTGGTCGTGATTTGGAAACAAAGCGCGCACAGCTGAAGCTACTTTGAAGACAAGCGACAACAGTTTTATATATTTTGGAAACAGGTTGCCAAAGAAACCAGCTTTGTATAAAAAAAAAAACTAACAGCAAAAATTATAATATTAAAATTTTATTATTATATGTAGCATAAAAAAAAAGCGAGACATTTTATGCCTACATTTTGGGAAGACACACAAATCAGATCAACCGTTGGCCAGCGTGCTGAACTGGCATGAACCTGCCGCCAAGCTATGTACCGTTGTCTAGATGATGTTGCAACAACGTTCACAAAAAGTTGCCACAGTGCGGTAAGTGCCACCCACCCCCCCCAAACTCCTCATTAGCCTCAGCTCTCTGGTGGTGGCACGAGCTTAATGTTGTCGTTATACATTTTTACAGGTTGACGACGACGACGACACACGAGCATTGAAGGTATGGCTATAAAGACTCCATGCCACGCCAGACTCTTGATGGGAGACGACGATGACGAAGAATGAGACTTGAAGTCTGTTTAGCTGCCCCGCTTGGTGCATGTGGGGGGCGTGCATTCAACACATCCGTGCATCCACAGGCCATGCACGCCGCCGCCGGCGTGTTGCACTTTGTTTTTTGATTTTTTTTTTTCTTTTTTAACTATATACTCTATAGCCATTAAGAATGGGTATAAAAAGTTGTTACAATTGATGTAGCAGGGCATTAGCAATGTTATAAAACTTATATAGTCTTAAATATCTACAAAAGTAGAGTGTAGAGTATGCAATGGCGCTTGTTTAGCTATCTTTGAGATTCCCATATTGATATTATTTCATTTTATTTTAAATTTGATTTTTGGTCAATTTGTGTATAGAACATAAAGTCTTATAGAATCAAGATGTGCTATTAGATGTTGGAATATATCAGAGAATAAATCAAGAATATAAATGGCACGGCTAGTTTAACCCATTTAAGGGATTCCCATTTTTTAAATTAACCAATTCTAGATGTATTTTTAATTTGATTAAGCATTTGGATGCTGAAATTTATAGTTATAAAGAGCCAAGACAAAATTTTTTAACAGGTTGTTCCTACATTTAGAAATATAATTATTTATTCTAGCTGCATTTTTGAAGATAAACCTTGAATTTATATATTTTTTTTAGATAACTATGACTGTATGTATAATTTTAATTAACATAGCCTCGATAGATATATCGAATGTTGATTTAAAGTTAATATTTAGGTTCCTGTATTGTCCTCACTTTCATTCCCAGTTCAGATATAAACGTTGTATAATTTTATATAGCAATTTTACCAATTTTACTTTGTATAACTTTATATAGCAATATTACCAACAGATATTCGATTTATATCGCATGTTATTCCTCAATCAAGTCAAAAAAGAATGAATTAGAATTGTTCCAATTTTCGATAGTTTTTTTTCTTTCTTATTTCTTTCGATTGTGAATTAATCACATATTCAAATTACAAATTTAATAAATTTCTCTATATACTCTATATATCTATCTATTTCTTTGTAAACAAATTTTTTTTTAAATTTTATTCAAATCATTTTTGAACCTCTAACTGGCAGACACAACTTTCTTAACTTAAAATCGAATTTTCTTTAAATTTCTGAATTAAGAATTTATAATTCAATTTATTTTTTATCAAAAATTGAACTAATAACTAAATAAAACTTTTTTTTTTTTTTTTATCATTTTTTTGCCTTTTCTATAAACAAACATGTAATTTTGAATGTTTTTTTTGGATACTACAATGCTATTTATAGGATATCTCATAGTTCTGCATATTTTGCATTACATTACAGTCTCAGTGCCCAAGTGCAGCCTAACAGCTATTAAGTTTGCCCGCCTTGCACATTTTGCATATGATATTTTTTTTATTTTTTATTTTTTTGGCAGTTTGCCCTGAGGTTAAAAGTGGGACGCAAGGCGCATGCGGGTTATCGTCCGGTTTATGGTTAGGGCATCGCGCCTTGCACATCATGTTTATAAAGAAATTCTGTCCTTCGGTTATAGCATATAATATAAGTCTTATTTTTTATGTTTTTTTTGGTAAAGTGTCGTCGAATGTGCGTTCATGGAGGGCTAAAGGCAACAATTTGGAATTGGAGCTGATTTTGTTGCAAGTACTTAAAAGTGAATTTTGTTCGTTGTCGTTGTTTATGTACTTATAATGTGATGCTACTTGTTGGAGCAGCAAGTATTTTGTCATTTAATGAAAGATGATTAATATATGATTAATATTAATGAACGAAATTTTGTAATAATTTGGTTTCTTTAAAAGTTGAATATAACAATTTGGTTTTACTTGAACGAACTACAGAGCGATATACTTTAAAATAAACTTAGATATATTTAAAAATCAAAAATAAAATCATTTTTGACCTGTTAAATTTTATTCAGATCTATTACAGCTTGTACCATTGAAACAGGATATTGTGAATTCAATTCACTCCTTTTTTGTATAAAAGTGAAATTTCAATTCACTAATTCAACTAAAATAATAAAATCGAATCATTTCCTACAATCGATCACATTTCACGTAAGTGAATTATATTTAAATGTTCTCATTTGACTTTTGACATGATTTTGTGGATTAAATTCACCTTTCTTTGATATTTTAATTCACTAGTTAAACTAAAACGATTAAATCGAATCACTTCCTGCACTTGCTCACATTTTATGCAAGTGAATTTCATTTAAATATTCTCATGTTACTTTTCACATGATTTTGTGGATTAAATTTACTTTTTGTATAGAAATAATATTTCAATTCATTTGTTCAACTAAAATAATAAAAATCGAATCATTTTCTTAAAATTCAGTTCCTTAAGACCATGTCCAAAATGAAAACCAACTTCCGGCCAGTTTAAATCTTCATACAACCCACAAATCATATCTCATCTGCATAACTAAAAAAAAAATCGTTTCACTTTTGCCACCTCATCAATTCTACCCTATATTTTATAGGTTCGGTAATGTCTACTTCAATGCTCAAACACATTTTGTGACAATAGACAAAAACAATATAGTTCCTGTTACCAATTTGGCTGGAACAATGCTGAGAAATTGTCTTCCAAGAAGCAAAACGGAAATGTGATGCTGTTAAAAATATATATCTGTAAATTAAAAGTGGCAGGCAACAATAATATTGTAGATATTTTAACAATTGTCATTTTCTCTTTTATTTTTTCTGCACAGGCGTGTCATTTTCACTTCCGTTTCTGCCTCGGGCAGGAAGGATTTGTGCATTTTGAAAGGTAAACGAGACACACGTCCATGCAGGTGCTATTCAGGTGAGTTTTATATTTTTTTTTTATTCTTTATTTTTCATATTGAACTTAATTATTAACTGAAATTGAAACATTGCAGCATTGTGTCAGTCAAATGAATCGTTTCCTTTCATATTTAAATCGAGAACTGACCAGGCAGAGGCAGCCTGGGCATATCAAGCAAACATTTTCAAATGCTGCCCACGCCCATTTAAGTGTTGAGACTCAAAAAAATAAAAAACCAGTAGCCAACTGCAACTTGCCACCGAGGGCAACAACAACAGCAACAGCAACAAAAAGCGGCAACTGCAATCAAAAGCAGCAGCAGCATCGTCCACACGTCCACATCATCATCATCTGCTGGCAACATCATAATTATAATCAACATTTTAGCTAACAACGTCAGCCTGAAACTGCAATAAACGTTTCACGTCAAAGATTGATCATCCCCGGCTCAGACCAGACCAGACCTGGCCACATCAGGCTAAGCCAGGCCCAGCCAGCCCTGGCTTAGACTCAGACTCATCCATTTCGCCCAATCAGCCACACCCACAAAATGCACAATGAAGCTATGAAGAGCCCCATATTAAAATGGCTTAAAAAAAACAGTGGCAACAAGTTTTTAAAAAATTGATGGTATTTAGAATACCCTATTCCATGTATTGAGAGTATATTTAAGGCATTAGTATATGTATTTAAATTTTCGGAAGTATGCTGTAATTGTTGGGCTATATTGTTTGTAACGATTAATTGGAAAAATAGGAAAGAATTGTTAAAATATCATTGAAAATATCAACGTTTTAAGCATATATTATAATAGAGTGCTATATTCTAGGCTATATTATATATATATATTATATATTATATAATATTTATTTGTATATCAAGAACCAATTATTCCAAAAACTGTTTTGCCTAATTGACAATAACAATAGAAAAGTTTTGCAGTAAATAGACAATATATAATATAGTAAATTAATTATTTTCGAGTTAAAATGCTTGATAACAACTTTCAAAAATATATTATTAACAGCTTTCGGCGTGTTTATTGAAGGATTGTTATTGACTTTTAAGAACTTTCTAGCTTTTTGAATAGTAATTAAAATAGTAATTGCCAATAATTGTATTAAACGATTTCAAAAAGATCAAATTCTATACAAGATGTTTAAAAATCTAAGATATACAATTTTAAACTTAAGGTACTACTAAAATGTTGATCAACATTTTTATATAATATACTAAAAGGTATAATAATGTTGTTCAATTAAATAAAACATAAAAATTAAGCCTTATAGCTTTTTAAATAGTAATATTATATTATTATTATATTGCGAATATATATTGGCAAAATATGAATTAAACGATTATTTTATATGGGATTAAATTCTGCTCAAGATTATCGAAAATGTACAATATAACTTTAAGTATTCAACTAATTAGAATTAGTGGAAAATTATATCTTAAAAGAACAAAAATAATGACAAGTCAAGAGCGATCGAATATACTTTAGAATTGTATTTAAATAATCATAAAGTAATCCATAACAATGTATAATATAAATATAATTAAAATTTAGTTCTGTGTTAATAAGATGTGAGCGAAATTTGTTAATGTTAATGTCAAAAACGGATTCAAAAGCAATTTTATGTAAATTTGTAAACTATATTTCTTATAATTTTGATGCTCTTCAGTTCTATATGCATCTCATATGGTAAAATTTATTTGTTTTTAATGTTCATCTCAAGTAAGATTTACAAACAATTTCAATTGCATTTGTTATACAAATTTTTAAATTTTCTTTATAAAATAAAAACTGCTTCTAGCTGCCTCTGGGCATACCCTGTTAAACCCTTTTAAAGTATAGGGCATAAAAGGCAGTAACTTTGCGCTATGCTTGCTTCCGTTTACACTGCTGCAAGGTGTGTGGCAACAACGAAACAGTAGCTGCCACAAAAAAACTACAACAAGGCACAACAATTGGCAATTTTATTTGCTGCGCCCCAAAACGCAGCCAACAAACAACAGGTACGCAGTGACTGAAGGCGATGCCAATTGTTGTGTGTGTGTAGTGTGTGTGCGTGTGTGTATATTTGCGACCTGTGGCTTGATGGGGTTGTCGTCGTTGTTGCACACTCCCCATGTTGCCCACAAACTTTCTACAACTGCCACATGCTGTGTGCATCTATCTATGAATGAGCTGCAGAGCCATTCTCAAAAGTCTCAGGACCATGGCGACGGTGCTACATCATCGTCAAAATGTGTGGCCAAAATGTTGTTATTGTTGTTGTTGTTGCCAACGTCAACTTGTTGCCATTTCGATTTCCTGTGCGCCAAAGTTTTTGACGTTAGCTGGGTCACCTTGCCACACGGGGGCATGCAATGAAATGCAATGCGATGCGATGCGATGCATTGGCAGCATTCGTAATTGCTCTGAAAGAAAATTTCCATATGATAATATTTATTCGTTGGAATATGCCAACAACTCACTGACTAAAAAATTGGAGTTGAACATTGTAGTTCAATTGGGAATAAACTTGGAATTTGTTTTTTCTGTTTTTAATAAAATATTTAGAGTTATTCTATTTAAAATTTGTATTATAAAAGTTTTAGTTTAGTTTTAAACTGTAAAACATTTTGCAAATAAATATTGCTTCGGTTTTTGTAAGCCAGAATAGTTAAGAATTTTAAATTTTAATGATTTTTATCAAATCTGATGAGAGGATTAAATTGTAAAATAATATTGATGATTATTTCTTCATTTTATATGTACATGTGAGTTCATTTGTGTTTTCATCACTTCAGATCTGGCGACAGAATATCTTATATTAATAAACTTTTCACTAGACCGTTTAATTAATGATTTATTGAATAACAAATTGTTTATATAGTTCATTTATTCGTTATATTATTTAAACAATTTATTATTATTAAATATATATAACTGATCTGCTCTTTTATTTATTATTATTTTTAAAATATACAAAGATTAAGGTGTAACTTTAAATCTTGTAATAAAATATATTTATTTCTCTTAATAAATATATAGTCATACTTTCATTTAATATATTATTTTAAGCTAATTTTTAGTAGGAAAAAATGGCATATTATAAAGAAAATAATAATTCCACAATTCGAATAGGTTTTCCTAATATGAACCATTTAATAAGAAAACCCATTCGAGCCGAACGGGAATTATTTTTTATCCATTTTTTATTTTTATTTTCTAGTTCCTAAATTAGTGCGAATATTGTTTACATATTTATATAGTCTAAAGCTGTTAAAAGTTTCTTTTAATTAGTAATATTAATAAATATTATTACTATTTTTTTTATATATTTTTTATAATTTTAAAATGAATTTATATTTTATTTGATTATTTAATTATTTTTTTTGTTCAGTAAAAAATTATTAAAAATTATTTTGACTTTATTTTATTCTTATTTATTTATTTTTATTTAAAAATTATTTTTTTTATTTGATTAATTATTTTTTTTAGTCAGTATAAAATAATTAATTATTTTGACTTTATTTTATTCTCAATAATTATTTTTTATATCAAAATTAATTTTTTTTTATTTGATTATTTAATTATTTTTTTTTCTGCTTTGTTTTAAACTAAAATTTTTTTTACTCTTTTTATAATTATTTTTCTAGCTTTATAATAATATTTTTAATTATTATTTCAAATTTATTTTATTTTACTATTTATTTATTTATTTTTTCTTTGTTCCTTTGCTTAGTTCATTTAGACGTTCTTTTGAACTTCTGCTCAACAATTTCCTTCAACACTACTGTCTACTCATCTGTCGTCCAACTAGCTGTCTGTCTCCTCCGTCTGTTCGTCTGTCCGGCTACGCCCGCGCTCCACGCAACACTCTGTTTGTTGTTGCTGTTGTTGTTGTTGTTGTTGTCTATTTGACACTGCGCAGGCGGTGAGGATGCACTGCAACAGAGCGTGTGGGTGGTCGCCAACTCCAACTCCATTTCCAGCTCCAGCTCCAACTTGGACTGCAGCTTTTGACTTGGATACAGCCTGTCTGGCAGTCAGTTTTTGGAAGCCTTCTTCAAGTGACTTCGACGCTGAACTCGTGTTCGCATTTTTTTTTTTAAATACCCTAACAGAAAGTATTATCAATGTGACATGAAATGTGTAACACATAGATTTTCTTGAATGAATAAATTTTGGCATAGATGCTTGATTTTGGTAAAGACAGTAAATATATTCGAACAGACCAGATCCGAAAACTATATATTATACCTGCCTGAGTAATTTTCGATAAAAAAAAAAGTTTTTCCTTAAAAACCTTTCAAATTTTTAAAAATTCTACAAATTTAATTTCCTGATTTATTACAAAAAATAGATATAATTTTTATTAAAACCAGACTTTGGAAATCCTATAACTTTCATAGGAAAAATCATTTAACAATTATTTTTCTCTTCAAACAATTTTTTTTATTTTTCAAAATATCTTAGTAAAATTTAAAAAGTGCAAATTTAAATATTTCAAATTAAATTAAATATTAATAAAAAATAAAATTATTTTTTGACCAAATTTTATGCAAATTATAGCTCTATATTATAAAGTTTCCATAGGTACAATCTGTCGAAAATAGATTTTTTTTTCCTTAAATAAAAAAGAGTATATATATTTTCAACCTAATACTTTCTGCTTTATATCCATTTCCATTTGCCGTCGGTCTCTGCTTTGCACTCCTCAAGCTGCTTCTCTTTTTCTACAGCCTTTGCCACTGGTTCAATTTTATTTTTTATTATCTAGTTGGCATTTTAGTTGAATTGTTAGTTTAGTTTATGTGCCGATTCAACTGCTCCTTTGCCAGAAATGTTGTTGTTGTTGCTGTTGTTACTGTCTTCAGTTCCAGTCCCAATCCTCCTAATCCTCCTCTGTTGGATTATGCAAGCAATTGCAATTGCCAATCTGCATTTCTAAATGTTCGACTTGAATATGAGGCCCCGTTAAGCCAGACGATTGATGCAGTTGACTATTTAACTGAATTATCGTTATTTAAATTTTTTTAGTGATGCGTTTCGATTGCGATACTTTAATAGACAGAGGTTTCGTATATTTATTTTCATTAGTGTGATTTTATCATTGTTACAAAACTGACGAACTGTTTTCAATACGAAGATATTCTTTAAGAGACTCTTTGAACTGCTCATGAATATATTTAATATTGTACAGTGCTATCAAAGCTTGACAGAATTACAAATTTTATATTTAATAATTTTTCATCATTAGGGCCTTTTTTTTATTAGAATAAGTATAAGACTTATAATATATTCTTTGATACTTTGATAAATAGAAAATAATATACTAAAATAATAATAATAAATAATTCTCGGATACTTTGATAAAAAGAAAATAATATAAATAAAATAAAAAATGATTCCTTTTTTTTTTTAATTATTTGTTATTAAAGTTTTAAGTTAAATAAGCTAAATTAAAAATTCAAAAATAGCTTTTTTCTTTTTAAAAAAATAAAAGCTTAAAATAATAATTCCTTTTGATTTTTAGAATACAAATTTAAAAATATCTTTTAGATTCGATTTATATAAAAAAGAAGTTAAAAACATAATTAATTTTAATTTAAAGAAAAAAAACTGTTAACTGAAATTAAAAATATAGAAAAAAAAATTTTTTATTGTAATTTTTATTATATTTTATTTTATTTTTTTATTATATAACAATTACAGTCCCTGCTTAAGTTTAGACTTGAACTTATTATATTAATTTATTGGGTGTTATTAAAATACTAACAATTTAATTGTTGTATTAAAAAATATATACTGACAAATTCTGATTTTATATAGGTTAGGTTTGCCAGCCTGATTTTATATAAAAATTATTTAATATATAATTTTGAATCTTTCGTGCTTCAGAATTTTGTATAAATATTTTAGAAACTCAAATAAAAATATGATAAATATTTTATTGAAATTTAAATTAACTTTAAAATAAATTTTTTGATATTTTTTTTTAATATGTTGATGACTAAACTAAAGAATTGTTTTTAGTTAATAACAACAACTATTTCTTTACGATTATTTTATCGATGTTAATACAAAGCATTAAGTGACAATTATATTTCCTTTCAAATTTGACAGTTGTGACTTTTAATGGAATGTCTCTATGTCACATAAATAAAAATAAATAGTTTCTAAAAAAATTATAAATATTCGCCTTAACTAGAGTTGAATAACAATAAGAATAGAAAGCCGCGCACCTTGCAACATTTGTTGAAAGAAACTTGAGCGTAAGTAGGACCCGCAGCTACAACCCCTATAAAAAGTGGGCGCAAGACAAAAATTAACAAAAAAATAAAAAACAGAAAGAAAAAAATAAAAAATGATATAATTAGGTCAACGCCTTTGCTGCAACTGCAACTGCAACAGAGTGGACGGCGGGCGGCACGCGTAATGAACCTGTTCGGTTTGTTGCAGGGCGACAGGCGGCACACACGAAACCCTCGGAGAGACAAAAGACGACGCACTTCTTGACCAGAATTTCTAATAAATTTCTAGCTAGGGGTAACAACAACATGTCAAAACAGAGAAACAGGTAAACTCAGGTTGGGTTTTAATATGCAGCCAAGCACCCTCATATAAGAGGTTGTGCATTGAATTGGACTATGTCCCTAAAAAAAAAAAAATGTTGTAGGCACTTTGAAAGTCAGCGGTGCGCGGAAATGTGCGGGACAGAGGACAGGGGACAGAGGACAGGGGACAAGGGACAAGGGACTGGGGACAGTAGACGGGCGACTGTCGTGCGCCTGTTTAATATACCGTCTAACAAGTCGCCCTTTATATATATGTAGTTTATCCTAGTTCTAGCATTCCATCATGCTCACAATATTCATGAATAATTATCCTTTTGCGCGTGCCAAACATTCACCACCCTGTATTGTTGTTGCCTTTGCATTCCTGTGCACTTTGCATAACACATCCTGTGTTGTGGGCAGGTTGACTGGGCGCACTGAAGAGGAACAAGTGAGTGGGCCTGAACCAGGGCCTGGGCCTGTTGCGGTCACTGCATCAAGCACTCGACCGGTAAGGATCATGCTGGCATCTGTTTGCCCACTTGATGATCCGTCCATCCACACATGCTTATGTATATATGGAATAGCTAAAGGTGCAGGCGCGTGCCAGACAAACATCGTTTGCTTTGCCAGCTGCTTGAAAATGTGAAACTAACTTCTAAAAGTTGAATTTTTCTTTTTTTTTACACCCTGTAAGCATTTCAAATGTGTAAAAGGGGGTCATAAAAAGGTGCAATGGTATAGGAAGACATCTCCGATCATATAAAGCACTAGATTATTCCGGTATTCCCAAAAAAAGAAAATAGGAAAAAACAAATAATTAATCATATCTATTAGGAAAAACCAACAAATTAATCATATTTATTATTGTAGCCTAATGCGCCACCTGATATGCTCCAGTTGAGATTTAAATATAATTTTCAAATGCATTTTTCACGCACTTTCGGATATACTTTTAATAAAATTATTCCTGATCGCCAAACTATAATCTAATAAGAAGCTATTGCCACAAATTTCAAGTTTCTATCATCCACCATTTAGCCTGCTCATGAGTCGCTACTCAGTCAGTAAATCAGGTTAAACCGTTTTATATATATAGATATATATTATCAATAGACGAGTCGATCTAGTCGTGACCGGCCGTCTGTAAGAGCGCGCAGATCTTAGTTTTATATACATTTATGTATATAGATATTTATTCTTAATCAATATCAATAGACGAGTCGATCTAGCCCTGTTCGTCCGTCTGTATGAACGCGCAGATATCGGAGACTATAGGAGCTAGAGTCACCAAATTTGGTATATATGTTCCTTTATACCCTACGCAGCTGAAGTTCATTTCAAATTGCCGATTCTTCCATCCGTACAACCGCAAATTGATAAAAATCGATTTGAAGACACAATTTGAATGTTATGAATTATATTTTTGGCACAGTTAATAATAATGTAGTACTTAATATGCTCTGCAAATTTTACTAAGATCGGACAATGAACACCGAAGTTATTAAAGATTTAGTTTACGTGAAAAAACAGGTGACAACAGCGCAGTCAGCAGCGCAGTCAGCAGCTTAGCCAGCAGCGAGCGCAGCGTGCCGCCTGAATTTGTGGAATATGGAAAAATGTGTTTCCAGATCACGTACTGAGTACAGGGTATCTCGCAGTCGGGTATACTGGACTATAGCATTTTTACTTGTTTTCCTATTCTCACTTATAGCATGTCCAGCAAACCCATTGAAGTGCCATTGCAGCCCTATGCGGGCAAACTTCTCATCATTGAGCAGATCATATTGCCCGACAGCAGCGAGGAGCTTGGTCATTTAAACAAGAAGAAGAAAGCGGCAATTTTAACTGAAGAATCCAAATCTTTGAATATGCCACGCCTCACATTCTTTGAGCCGCGTTTTATTGAAAAAACTTTAAGCAAATATTGCAACTTGGAGGGTGTACGAAATGGAATTAATGTTGAACTTCTCGAAGCATTTCTGTCTGCTGTTGAAACCTATATGAAATATATGATCAACAGTGTCATTGTGCTATGTGAGCATAGATCGGGCTTCCATATATATAATAATAAACGTTTTATAGTGCAACATGATATGCGCACTATCATGACATTTCTCAATGATCGTGAGGTGGCTGACCATGGCTGCTCAGATGATGAATCCACTTACGGGCATCGCAGGTGGGTTTTTTGAAATAAATAAATAAAAAATAAAATCATAAATTTTCAATTATTATTAATACAGTTCCATTTTATAAACTCTTAAATTGAGAGCCTTGTGATTCTGTTAAAATTGTTTAAAGACAGTCGCAAGCATTGGTTATTGGAAAAATCAGCTTAGACTTTGAAATAGATTTTTCATCTTATTAAATTTTTAAAAATTATATTTATTTGTATCTATTTTTGTGACTTTATCTGTATATGTATATGCCTACTTCTTAGTCTCTGTGTTAATTTATATAATATTTATATTTATGCCTATATTATGCCTATATACTCGGACAAAAAATTTGTTTTGACAATGCGAAAAAAACTTTGTAAAAAATTAAATTTAAATTTATAAATTTATTTTTTTTTTAAATTTATCGCATCGTCAAAAATTTATTTTATCTGAGTACTGCTTTGTTGTGGAAAATATATTAAAATTAATATAATACTCTATTTTCCATTTCTAAATAATGTAATATTTATTTTAAAATTAAAATTTAATAATTTCTACAATCATTAAGTATTCAAATATATATGTCAACTGAATTTATCGAAGACAAATACCTAGGTATTTTCTACACTTTTTATACAAATTTTAGACACAGTATAAAGTTTACTTTTAATGTTTAATTAAATTTTTTTTCAACTACAGAACTGTTAAATGATATTCATAGTATGTAAAAAATTAAAACAATATTATAGATATTTTATAATTAACATACCATTGATATTTCCATTTAAATAATCTATAAATTTTGGATTTTTAAAATCCACCATGGAATAAGCATATTTATAAGCCAATTGGTGAAATATTTCTATTAAAAATATTTTCTTGGTTATTTTAATAATAATCACATCTATAACACACATTTTGTTATAGGTACTGTGTTGTTAATTCTATTAAAAATCTATATACACATTTTATCTCAATTTTAAACACCTATATCTATAGTTAATCTAACATTTAAAAATCTACAACTAATATTTCTATACATTTATTTTTTTTAGACGCTGGATGAAATTGAAACGAAATTCAAATTCCAAATCGATAGATAATGAAATGCGTTTGGAATTTGCAAATAATACAGCTCTATTGGCATTGGGTGCTAGCAAATTTCTAGGATCTGGAGGAGTTTTTAAGGCAACAGGACCTTCTAAACAGCTGCCGCCACGCACATTGGCCGTACGCATTAAATATGTAAAAGTTAAGGATATAGTTGAATTTATGGAGAATGAGAAACGTTATGCCAAATCCAAGCTGCTATTTGAAGCACATTTGACATACAAGTGGTAGAGGCAAAAAAAAAAAAATTCTTTTAAATATTTGAAGAGACACGCGCATGCGCATTACGATTTCAATTGCAGTTCAATGAACTTCCGTTTTTTTTTTTTTCAAATATATATAAATCTTAACAAAAGCCCAAGGAAACAGGTGGTGTGTCCTTTGTTCAATCAGCTGCTCCTGTTGCTGCTGCTGCTGCTGCTGCTGCTGCTGCTACTGCACTTGGCATTACAATGGGGAGCTATATATGAAAATTCATGTATTCAACACCATGCACTTTGAACTTTTGTGCACTGATTGCAGACGGAGACTGGAATTAAATCCAAAACGATGTCGATGTCGACAATACGGTGGAGTACTTAAAGGAATATCCGGCCAACTCCAGACAGGAAGCATATGCGCATGCGCTAGTCGCCAACTGTCGGCGTCGTTCAATTTGTTTTCTTTCTTTCAATTTTATATATTTTTTTTTTTTCATTTCTTTTAAAGGAAACGTGATCTTATCGTTAGGCTCATTATGTTAAGTGCTGGCAATAAAATCAAACCGCGCGACACAATCTACGCGTCTTCAATTGAACTTCAATTGAAGCCGTGCGCCAAGTTTTCAAAAACCTAAAAAAAAACCCAAAAAATTGAACCCTCACGTAACTCTCTAGACTTCTGGGCATGCGTGTGGATCGTGCTGAGCCAACCAATTGTAGTAGCATTAATTTTAAATGTAATTGATAGCATTTTTGGAATGTGTTAAAAAAGAATATATTACATATGTAATGAGCCAGGTTATAGGGTTCTTAGCTGAAATTAAAAAATATAAACAGTTCTGTTGTAAGCTTAGAAATATAACTGAATGAACATAAAGTAAATATCATAAATATTACATCAAGCAAAATGTTGATATCAAAATAATTTAGCAAAAATTGTGGGGGAGTAGTAAGACTAATACCGAGAATATTATTTTTCAAGTTAAGTCGCTGAAAATATGATAAAAACTTTTTTAAAACGAATTTTATAGATAAAAAAAAACAGGAAAAATTAATAAAATTATAATATTTATATTTGGTTTTGCGCTTAATGTATCAAGCATAATTCCTAGAAATCAACTCTTTAAAAGGTATATATTCTTGAATCTAAAATAAATTGCTATTGTTGTCAAAATGTTGTAGCTAAATTCTTTTAGAATAAGAAAACCGAACCAAAAGAGATATATTGATAACCAAATATTTTTAATTTTTTTAGAAGCTAAATAAAATAATATAAAATAATACAATTTTTTTTTGATTTTACATTATAGTCAGAATAAGGGAATTTGTGGCTAAAATCAAAATCTCTCAACTTGAATAAAATTGTGCTAACTTTGTGTTTAATTAAAAACTTCTAAACTTTATTTTTTTTTATTAAGTTGTTTTTGTTATTATTGTTTGTTAAGTTTAATTTAAGTTGTTGGCAAATAACAAATAAATAAATGATAAAATCACAAAAAAAAGAAAAAGAAAATTAAACTTCTTGGTACATTTATTTTTTTATAAATATTTTCTTTATTAGTTTGTTTGTTTTGTTATTATACCAATATACAAATTTTTTCATGGTTTTATTCATTTTTATTCATTTTTTAATACACAAATTATCCTAGGAAAACTAGAAAATATAGATAATATAATTTGGAGATTTTATATTATAAGAAGGCAAAAAAAAAAACAAAATAAATTATATTAAATTTAATATTTTTAATGTGTCTTGTGGAGATCCCTTTTAATCAGGGATCGCAAAAAAAGTTTTATGAAAAAATTAAGCCTGAAAAAATTACTTAGATGAGTAGGAAAATCTTAGATATACTAATTTAGGATTCAGCATTATGGAAACAGCATAAACTTGTATTTTATTATCTAATATTTATTGAAAAATTGAATTTAAACTTGTATTTTTCGATAAATAAGAAAATAAAATTGTGAAATAATTTAAAAGTTGAAAAGTTATTTTTCACTTTTAATTTTAAATATAAAAATAAAAATTGAATTTGAATATCTTCTGAACCAAGCTGTGTATTTTAAATTCAATTAAAAAAAAAATTGATTGTCTTTTCATTTATTTCAAAGGATTTAAGAGATGTTTATGCTATACTACATATTTTTAAAATCCTAAAAGAGTAATTTTATTGAATCATTAAACAATCTGAACAGCGTATCTCAAATTATACTTTATTATTATATATTATATATATTGTATATAACTATTGTTAATATTTCAATTTAATCCCCCACCATAATGCCAACTGTACCTTTTTAATCCTGTCTAAATAGTTTTGTTATTGGAGCAGCTATATTTATTTGTTGCTGTAAACAAATTTCGAGTGCATCAAATTTTTTTGTATTTCATTTCGAGGCACACCTGTCTGTAAAGCTAACTACCCCTATGACCCTTGAACTAACCTGACCCTACACATTTATAGACCCCTAGCTAAATCTACATGTTGCAAGCCTAAACTCCTAAATATACATGATATCCTTTTTTTTGTATTTTATTTTATTTTGTTATCAAGGACCCTCCAACAGCTGCTCCCTCCTTGTGCCCTCAGGCGTAAACTTGACAGGTAGACAGAGGAAAAGTTTACCGGGAACCACCCCAAAAAAAATATATATATATATAAATATCTATCACCACTTGAGTATAGATCAGTTTTCCGGCCGGAAGGAGGCAACTTGGACTAGGTGTATGTGTGTATGCAAGGTGTATTTGCACAGTGCCACAACAGTTTCAGGCTGGGGCAGGAATGCCAACACACACACATGGAACCTACCCTACCTTATAAGCAAGTATCTAAAGCAACTCGGATCGATCTGAAACGGTTCCGTTAGGGCGCAACTTATTTGTATAAGAAACAACAACAAAGAGTTGCTTTTGTTGTAAGTATATATCCGACTATATGGAAAATGTTGCACCTTTTTTGCATAAGGTATGTCGCCTGTTCTGTTCCTAAATCGTGTCTTTATTAAAGTAGCAGCTGTGCCAATACACGGATTGCTTGACTATAAAAAAAATAAAGAAAAAAATTATTAAGCACCTTTTCATATGTTCCTCATGTGCCACACATATTGTTTGCCTTGGCCCGGATAAAAAAAAAAACGCATACGGGAATTGTGATATTGATTGGCGTTCGTCTTCCTTTTTTTTATTATCTGTTGTATTTACACACTTGTGGCACAAGATAAGGTGCCTGAAAAGTTAAAAAAAAATAAAAACATCTTTGCTTATTTACATATTTATGGTTCTTTGAGACATTTATTGCAATAGCTAAAGACATTTTTAATGAAATACAAGTTTTTATAGGGCTTGCAACAAATTGTGTCACGAATTTTCGAAGAATTTTTCTATAAAAATAATTACATTTTAATATTTTTGGATTGATTAAGAAAATGTTTTATATTTTTTCTTAGAACAAATTCACATGTAGTGGAGTCATTGGAAAATAATAAATATTTTGTGCAGGAATATTGTGTTATAACTAATAGAATTCAATAAAACATATTGTAAAGATGTATTTTTTTATTATTTTAAATTCAATAACAGAAATTCTATATAGTAATTTGGAATCATTAAATTAAAATTATAATACAACAAAGTAATTAATTTTGATATTTTTGCAAGCGAATTAATTATGCCGATGTGTTTATTTATAATTATATATTTTTTAATTTATTAAAATTGTCCGACGCGTTTTAAATATACATTTTGTATTATTTAAAGAGAGTCTTTATTTTTTTTCTTTTTATTTAAAAGTATATTTTCTATTTTTATTCAAATTAATCATAAGTCAATGGCATTTGAAGTAAAGTGAGAAAAATAATAAATAAAAAAAAAAAAATAATAAAAAATTAAAATATGCCAACTTAAATATTTTCCTTTTTATATTTTTAAATTATTTTGTCAATATTAATATTGGAATAGTTTGATTAAAATATTTACATTTTATATGAGAAAAATAATAAATAAAATTTAATAATAAATATAAAAATATTTTCGATATTACATCGCAATTCTTTTCATTTAATTTACTTTTTAATTATGATGAAAATATTATTATTATTAATATAATTTGATTAATATATTCACTTTTATATGAGAAAAATAACAAATAAAATTAAATAATATATATAAAAAAATAGTTTCGATATTCCATTTCAAATCTTTTTATTTTATTTATTTTTTTAATTATGATGACAACATTAATATTATAATAATTTGATTAAAAAATTTATTTCATTTATTAAAATTTAAAAATAAATAGTAGAAAGACAATTTATATACATAATAAACATTTGTTAAAATTAAGGGCTTTATTAAACTACTTGTAAAAATAAAAAAATTGATTTAGTTGACTTTAATTTTTTATATTTATTAAATTAACAATGGATTAAAGGCTCTAGTTTTTGAAATTACTATATTTATATTAAGTAAAATATATATAATTTCTAATAAATTTGAACTTTCTCTGCCTTTGTTGAACACTTTTAAAAAAATCCATTCAAAACTTAATTGTTTAAACGCCATTCTTTAAAATTTATGTTAGCTAACACACAGTTAAGCTCCTCCCATATGAACACGTTAAGTTTTCACTTGCTGATGCAATTTGCTAGCTCATAAAAAAAATATATATATATATATCAGCTTCGTTTCTAATCTGGCCCATATGTACGGATAGCTCTTGGAGTCTCACAAAGGAGTCATAAAAAATAAAAAAAATAAAAAATAAACCCAGATAGAGAGTGAAGGAGAACAAGAAAACTATCGACACGTAACGATTTGTGCCGCATTTTAGATGTTGCGTATTACGGCGTCTTACAGAGCGAAACAAAAATCCGTGCACAGCCCCCAAAAGACAATATTTATGACTTTATTAACTTTAAAAAACGCAACAGCAGCCGCTTCAGAGCTCAGCCGGCAACAGCCGGCAACAAAGTGTTAAGACTGAAGACTGGCCAAGGCGATGAAGTTGTGTAAATGAAATTAATCTTCAATAGACACTGGGCAATAAACGAAGGCGAAGCAGAAGGCGTCTATATATTGTACATACATATATGCTAGCTGGTATTGTCCGACTTTGTGCGGAATGAAAATCTTTTTTTTTTTACATTTTTTTTTACGGATTTTTGTTATAGGTATTTTCCAGTACATGTGGAAAATTTCTATTGAAAATTGGTGCATAAAATAAGGACAATCAAAGTTACTTATTTTTGAAATATTTTTTGATTTATTTAAAAATATCCTATCGAAAATAGTTGCAAAAAATACGAATATGTGGTGAATTACGCAAATTTTCAATTTTGGTTATTGAAATCTAAGCTAGAGTAAAGACTTTTCTAGCGATATTCCGACTATGCAAAATAATTTTTGAAAATTAGTAAATTAAATGTAAGATAATGAAAGTAATTTAAAAAATTGATTTATTACCGATCAGCCCAAAATTATTACGATTCCCGCAATTTTAAATTTTTTCCAATCGGTGAATCAAGCTTTAAAAATAAAGTTAAAGTCAATCGGATTATAATAAAAAAAGTTTTAATCGCTAGACTTATTTCCGATTTTTTATTTAATTTAAAAAAAAAACCTTGCCAATTTTATTTTATTTTATTTTTGTATATATATTTATTTCTTTAACACTTTTTTATCTGTGGATGTAATTAAATTATTTTGAAATTTTATACTTGACATAGTTTTATTTAAATAACTTTATATATTTTTTTAGTTCAAAGCTGATTAAACTAAAATAAAAATCTTGTTGATTCTCGACTATATAATCGAAAAACCCTATTTTCCAGGTTGCTGTAAATCAAGTTTAAAATAATACATACTAATTTAAATATAATTTTTAACTTATTAAAATGATTAATAGAAATTTTTCATATAACACTAAATTTTGTAATTTTTTTAAATTTTCTTAAAAAAATTTACCAAAATTATCGCTTACTATAAAATTCAATTTTTTCATTAATTTGCCAGCAATTAATCATTCAGTCATTGCGGCCAAACTTAATTTATATATAGAAGATGTATATACCCGAACTATATCGACATACGCTGGCAACTGCCATTAGTCATTAAACAATTTTCCACTGAAGCGGCCGCAACTTCAACTTGCAACTGCAACTGCGGCAACATCAGCATCGACTGCTGCTGCTGCTGCTGCTGCGTATTTTGTCAGGTGTCATAAAAACCGAATTTATTGCGCATGCGCAGCCGATGTGGCACCCCTGCCCGCCTCTTCCCTTCCCTACTTAAATACTATATAAAAATGAGGAGAGGACTTTCTGGGTTTTCTGTGCATCTTGGCATTTTGTTACAGATTTTCTTCAGTTTTATTATTTAATTTTTGTTGTTTTTTTTCTTTTCTTTTTTCTTTTTATTATATTTTGTTTGCACGCTGCAAGGATTATAAATCATGATGCGTGCGAGTTAAGGTGACAGCACTTTAGGGCACATAAACACACATAAACCTGAGCAGGTTGCTGGAATTTTAATTAAATGGAGCACGAAGTGTGTTTTCGTACTATATATATGTGTACATAAATATATAAAGATAAAACTGTCAGACAGTAAAAAAATAAAACATGACTACATATAACTTGTTCATAATCGATTGATGTTCATGTTGTTTAGTGGTTACATAGGTTTATATAAAATTAAATAAATTGAAAATGTAGTTATTTTAATAGTAAATATGCTGATAATAATTTTATGAAGCTTCTGAATTTGTGATATTTTCTAAAATATGTTAAATAATAGCAGAACTTATTGCGGACTTGTTGACTGCAAAGTCATCCTTAATTAATTTGAATATTGTGCCCTGCACATTTATATAATTCAGTAAATAAAAATCAATTAATGGAAGTCAATCAGCAAAATTTACTTTTTAATTATTTTTTTATTCTTTTAATTATATATATATATATTTTTTTTTTTTTTAATTTTTAAGTTCAAATCAGGTTTGTATTTGAAGTAATCAAGTTTATATCGAAAATACTACCTTGAAACAATATATCGATATAGAAAAAAGGATTAGAATATTCGAATCTTATTATGTTTTTTGAGGTTTTAACTAACTCCTGCAAATTGAATATTAATTCATTTTCTATTCGCGTATGGAAACTTTGTTTTAATTTAATTTAATATCAATAATTTATAAACTTTATAATCACTTAAAATAAATAACTATACTTTTAAATACTTGTGACAAGGAACGGCGCTTTAAATATTACTCCGCTCTAGTTCTTAGTACATCTCTAGCTCAAATATATTATTTTCACCGGCCGACAAATTGTAATATTTGCCAAGTTTAAACATTAAAAAAATTGTTTAAAAACCTTTTATATTACAGTAATCAAAGCACAAAATGATCTGTGTTCCATGCATTGTTGTCCCGGCGCTGATAATACTCTGGATATGGGTACTGAGGCCGTTTATAAAACGTACTTTTAAGGCGAAGTTGCACAATAAAGAAAATCATGTCGAGGACAATAAAATCAATGTGGAACGCAAGTTGACGGTGTCCGGCTTAATTAAACATAATATTCCTGCAAGCACTTCAGGATCCGGCATATTTAAAGGTGACATTCACACATTTACACGTTCAGTAGCCCCTGAAGCAACAATAAAAGTCGAAGGACTTGATGAAGACTAGAATATTTTCAAATTATGAAACAAAAAAAAAAAAACTAATGCACACATACAGCTTGTCTGTAAATAACAACTAATTTGCAAATAATTAATAAAACTACAATATGAAAATGCAATACACTTGAAAAGGACTTTAGTTATGACTGTGGATACATATATTGAACTTAAAATCACTTTTTATAATATATAAAAAATATGATAATAAGCTCAGATGACAATTTATTAGTAGGGCAGTTATAAGATATGAATATAAAAGATTTTAATTAAATTGTGCTCAACTATTTTCAACATATTTAAGTAAATTTTTACTAGAGGTAAAACATACATACATATATCTGGATCGGACCGTATCACTAGTTGTCATAAGAATTCAATAAATCAATTGAAAATTAAGTTCTTCTGAGTGCAACTATTTTGTTATTCAAGATATCGCAATCTAATTCGACAGACAGATGTGTTATTATTATTCAGACAATCTGACAAAATCGTAGGAGTATAACATTTAACTTCCCATAGAAACAAACGACCGAAAATTTTTTATTTTTATTTTTATTTATTATATTATATATTATTTATTTTTTTTTTATCATTTAATTATTTTTGGCACTCTTAAGATAATTTTCTCTTGCCTATTATATGAAACATAAGTATATTGAAACCTGAAGTGATGATAATATTTTTAGTTTATTAACTTAAAAATAAAAATTAATTCAAGAGGATATTCCTATAGCATTTAAAGGCTTTGACACAAATTTGAAAAACTTGCATAAAACAATTAGGATAATCCAAAATATTATAGAAAGTAAGTAGATAATTTATAATGAATTTTTAATCAATTGTTTCTATAAAGATTTTAATATAATATACTTATAGGACTTTGATCTAGTCATCTAAATTATTTACTACCTATTTGAAAAATTGTCCGTCTTAAAAAAATACAGATAGATGGAACTTTATTGGCCAATATAAAATAAATAAATTCTTTATGAAAAAATCTCTAATAAAGGTTTACAGATTGCCTGACAAAATTATAATATCCTGAAAATATACCATAAAATACATATGAATATAAAACATACCCGTAAATAATTATCGCTTCGCTTAATTTGCATAAAGAGAACATCTTAAATCAATCTGCAAATATTTTATATACAGAATACAAATTGCAGCAAAAAAAAAAAAATTTCACTTCTCACTAACTAGCCATAAAAATTACCAAAAAAAAAATATATAATAATAATAAAAGAGGAAACTCATATCATACGGAGTGCAAAATTCACACGCTCTCGCCTGCGGGTGTTCTGTGGTCATTTGTACGGTGAAAGAAGGGCACGTAATATGCTTGAAACGTTGGAACTGTGCTGTAGTATATATATATGTATATATATATATATATATGAAGCATCAGACTGCTGCACTTGTTCCCACAAATTCCAAGGCATAGGCAATTTCCATGAAGCAAACAACAAGCAAAAATTTCACACTCTTGCATACAAAGCGAAAAAAAAAAAAAATAATAAAAGAAAAGAGGCAAGCAAAAAAAAAAATAAAAAAAAAAATAAAACAAAAATGTTAAACGAGAAATTTGTACTGTCGAAATGCCACTGAACTGAGCCCTCACTGAATGGAACCTGCTGAGGGGCATGTGAAACTCCGAACTGAACTAAACTGAACTGGGAACTGAGAATTGAGAACTGAGAACTGAGAGACAGATCACAGCCATCAGCATAATCAACAAGATCACGCATCAAACGAGACGACAGCGGCATAAGAATGCAAACATTAAGAGATTTTATGCGAGTTGTTCACATGCCAAAAAAAAAATAAGTGGAAATAGAATGCTGCACACGACTGTGATATACTCTGTTTGAAAAGAGTTTTCTTTGAACTTTTTGTGATAAAAATTTGATAGAGGCTGCTTATAGTCCTTAAATCAAATTTTATAATGATGTCGGAGATAATGATTTTTGTTGAGTTGAGATACTGTGATATACTCTGTTTGAAGACAATTTGCTTTTACATTTTTATGTTAAATATTTGATTAATCTAGCTCTTTCTAGAGGCTTCTAATGGTCCTAATATCAAATTTAGAACGTTTTAGCTATACAGTTGTCGGAGATATAGTTTTTTGATAAATTGGGAGAAAGGATAATGCTGAAATTCCGTTAATATCGAAAGAATAGATAGACATTAGGTCGGAATAGTTTCAAAGGAGAGAATATCCGCCGGAAGGGAATATCACCTAGACCACAAGGTCCAGTGCGTTACACTGTAAAGAAATTTTGTATTTACAATCAATGAAATTCAAATAAAAGCAGTGATATTTTTTTTTAATAAAATATGAACAAAAAATTTTCAAAAAAATCTTTAAAAAAAAATTTTAAAAATTCAAAAAAAAAAATGTTTAAAAACTGATTAAAAAAATATTTTTTTTCTTGTGCAGATATATGAAATATGAGTCTTATATAAGTATTATGAGCCTTTGGGGGTTTTAAAAATTAGCTTAGCATTATCCTCAATACACGGTCCAAGTTTATATCTGCTTATTTGGAGAACTGCTCCTATCATAAAGATAACTCCAAGGTTTCAAACATCCTTGACTCCCCCAAACTTTCTACAACTCCCTTAATACGCAATGCCTTACTTCTCAGCATAATCAGCTATCTACACTCTATTGCTTTGGCAAAACAGAGTATATAAAATATAAAAGACCTCAGGCAAATAAACAGCCACAGAGAAGCAAACAGGTACACAGGACGATTATCCTGTCATTCACTTGTTGCGCACAGCACAGCACAAAAAAAAAAGATGAGAAAAAAAAAACGTAAAATGGGAATTAAACGAAATGTATCACAGACAGGTAGATCCAAAGTTTGTCAGTCCTTTAACCCGGCAAAAAGGGCTGACTGCTTTAGTTACACACTTCCTGCCCGTTCTCCCTCTCCCTGCATCTGAACCAAAATCAAAAACTGTTTTTCGGGATCTCTTTTTTTTTGGATTCTTGTCGGTTAGCGTGTGAACCTGTTTCGTATTTTCGCGCTAGTTTTCAACTTTCAGCTCTACCATCTCCCTGCGCTCTCTTAGCTTAATTTTTAGGATTTTTTTTTTTTGTTTTTTTTTTTATTTTTTTTTTGCATGATTTCATTTTCGGTTCGATGCTAATCTCAAGCTTTGAATTTTTGGCACAAATCGTTGTTGTTTTAAATAGACAACAACTGGATTGTTGTTGTTGTTGTTCCTGGCCATATTTTAGTGCGCATTTCGTGTTTTTTGATAATTTATTACAGTTGCCCAATAAACGACGCTTTGGATTTTTACTTAATTTTTTTTTTTGTGGGTCGCCGCCAAAAAATCAAAATAATAAAACTCTTTTTTATTGTCAATAGTTCCATTTATATATATTTTTTGCGATTAGTTTTTCAGCTTTTCTTACCTGCAAATTTAAGTTTCGTCTTTTTGAATTTACAAATTTCATTCGTCACACGCAAAAATTGAGGTTCCCACGCATTTTCAGTTCGTGATTAGTTTTAAAGCAAATCGAACTGAAATAGTTGTAAAATGAAAACGAATTTTTTTTATTGTTCTTGATGCTGCCAGTAATTTAAAGGGCATGCAAATTGACACAAAAAAACATAATTCATAAAAACAAAAAAAATACATTTAAAGTGGGTTAAAAGTGTAACGGATTTTGGCAGTAAGTCTTGTCAATTAAGAAATAGAAAGTCTTATTTTATTTTTATGCAGAAATAAATATTAGAATAAAAATTTTATTTTAATTCGATGTGAGCTAGATTGTCTTAAATAAGATTTGCTATTAATAAAATAAATCTTGTTAAAGTTGCTATTTAAATGATAACTGTGCACTTGTTCAAACAAATAAATATGTAAACTTTTCATAAAAAAATGCAAAAAAAAATACAAAAAAAAAAATTTAGAATAAAAAATAAAATACTTTAATACGAATTTTCTTAAAATTTTAAGCATAATTTTAGGATAAAATTCTTTTATCAAGAAAAAATGGGATTGAATTTAAAATTAGTCCGAAACACTTTTAAAACAAGCGATTCTGAATTAGTGTATAAATAATTTTTTTTTTTACATTTGTGTGCTTCTAATTCGCAAATGGTTTCAGCAGTCAATATATAAGATCTGTGTTGTTTTTAATTTTTTTGAATCTTAAGCAAAAACACTAAGTGACGATCTTCACCCTCTCCCTACTAAGTCCCCTTCTTTCCCACTATCTCTGACTCTTCATTCTGCTCTTTTTCTATCTCATCATTCTTCTCGTTCTATATTAAGAATTCAGATTCTTAAATTTTAATAATTAAATAAGTAATATTATACTTAACTTAACAATATCTGATTTTAACTTACTTTTGGCTTGAAAATTTTTGAGTATGGAAAACAATATTTATTTTTTAATCTATTTTCTTTTACAAAACAATACAATAAAGTGGCCATAGAGAACACAGAGGTCTTTTTAAAATCTAATTAAAATACACACAAAAAAGCAACATTTTGTTGACTTACTTTCAAATCATTCAATCAATATTAAATTATTTTCGAATATGCATTAATATTGACATAAGTTTACCAAGGCATGTAGAATAAAAACACAGTAAATATTAATATACCCAACCTAACCTAAATATTAATATAACGACAAATCCTTAAGAGCTAGTTACGAGCAATTTAATGCTTATTTTTATATAAATACTTTCATTTTTGCAGCATTATTGGCTATAAATTTGCATTTGATAGTTTCGCTCGAGCTTTGAATTTGACAACTAGTTTAAAGTTTTTTGCAACTACAATTTTCTAACACAGATCTCAGGGCTGACAGTGCTGTCACATGGACGGACAACTTGCCACAAATGATATGCAAAGCAGTCGTCATTATATTTGACAGAATAGTATGTACAATATGCAAAAGTAAGTATAAAAAATGTAAATAAAACTGAAATTGTTTAAATTGTTGGCCATAAATCAACCCGCAAACGAGGAGTACACAAAAAATAATAATACAATTTTGCGCTCGATTTCACTGAAATGAAAAGAAAACCAGAAAAGAAAACTATTTTCGATATATAGAAGCTTTAATACTCTTGCAGAATTGGTTATAAAAAATTGTTAATGTGATAATTATGAGAAAAAATTGAGTTTTCGCACAAATCAAAATTATCGGTTATATTATATAGTGCTGAAATTATTATCAAATTTAATAAGAATATAATAAAATTGAAATTTTTGGTTTTGTTGTAATATGTTGAAAGAACCATTATTTGATAGTTTTTATTGACGATATAAAATAGGTAAAAGTTGTTAGATTTTAATATATTTTTGTAGGTGTGTTTGAGATTTTTCTTTTTTTAGATGTTTTAAAAAATTTGTCATATAAAAACTGAAATTTTGATCTATATTTCCTATGACAGCCGTAAGATATTGTTTTTTTATTTAAACTAAATTTTAGCTGACTTTTATAAATAATATTAATACTTTCATTTATTGAGTTTCTTTTAAATATTTTAAATTATAAAAATTTTCCTAAAAGACTTTCTTTTTTAACAATTGTTTCTATGGGAGCTATAATATATAATAGTCCGATTTTACTTGGTGTATTTTTATAGATTCTATTACTTTTTAAAATTGGTAAGTTTAGTAGAGAAAACTTGAAAAACATTAGAGTTTTCCTTAAAACAATTGAATTTTGGTTCGTATGTTCCTATGGCATATATATGATATACTTATTCGATCTGCTTAATTCCAATATAAATACATTCTGCAGGCATGTTAAACATCTGTGTCAAGTTTCTTGCCTATCAACTATAGTTTATTCTGATTCTATATATATATTTTTTAAATTCAAAAACGTATCTCTTTTAAAGTGTTACACATTCAATGTCAATTCAAATATGCTCACTGCTAGTGTATATATAAAAGACTTCACCTGTTTTGTTGAGACAATGGTGACAGACAACTTCCCTGCCCCTCTCCTCTCCCCACCCCAGCAGCAGCAGTTGACAAGTACCCCGCACAGGCGACTCAATTGCGGCACTTGTCGCACGACACTTCAATTGAAAGGCAGGAGAAGAAAATACACAACAAAAACCAAAAAAAAGAGAAGTAAAATAAACGAAATTAAATGAAATTTGGTCAGTCAGCAAGTGACGACTCATATATCATTGGAGTGTTGGATCATTGGAGCGTAGCATATCCACATATCCACAGCATGACATGACAAAAAAACAAAAAAAAAAACGAAAAAACAAAACAATATTGTGATTTTTCACGTACGTAGCTTGTTGCGGTATTTACTTGAAATTTTTAAATATATTTTTGGAAACTTGCCGACTGCTTGCTGTTGTAGTTGTTGTTGTTGTTCTTGTTTTTTGTTTTTTATGGTTTAATTTACGGCACAAAGTTGACAGGCGCGTCTGCCCACTCAAAGGTTAAACGAGCCTCAGACTTTTGGTCTCAGTCTTTCAGTCTTGTCAGACGTGCAGACACAATAAGCGCTAAATGACATGAACAGAGCCTGTGCATCCACATCCACATCCTCATCCTTATCCTCCTGCTGCTGATGCTGCTGCTCATGTTCCATATGAGTTTGCAGTTTATGGCTTACAACAGATTTGCTCTGCCTGTTCCTGTCCACGCATTCTGATTTAATCACAGTGGACGCCGCCTTTAAACGTTTTTTCGGTTTCTTTCTGAATACTCTAACAAGGTAAGGTATTATTGGGATGTCACTAAATAGGTTACGCTTTGGCAAAGAAATTTCCAAGACAATATTGTGTTGCCAGTATGAAAAAAAATTAAATTTAACATTTTTTTTATTTTTTTTTTTTTTTTTTTTTTAGATATTTTCAATTGTATTAAATCGAAGAAATTCGAGTTAAACGCTACAAATAATTAAATTAAAATAATTCAGGATTGGCTATAAATTCTCTAGAAATACATATGTGTTGTTATAAAAATGTATAATATTTTTGATTAAATAGAATAAATTTATATATAAAAAAAATAATTAAAAATAATATCAATTTAATAAAATCAAAAATAATACTTTTTTTTGTACTCAAAAACATATTTAACATATTTTTATTTCTTAATAAATTTGTAGATATTATGAAATATGTGACAACAAATAAATTTTTCATTTATAAAAAATCAATTTAAATTATTCAACAATTTGTAGCCAAATATTTATGCCTAAAGCATAAACGCGTATATTATTTAAATAACTACAAGCGTATTTAAACTTCGGCATTCAAAAGCTACAAAATTCATCTTTTCATCTTTTATTATAATTTAAATTTTTGTATTATTATTTTTTTTCTTTACGCTGAATGCAAACCATCGCCTTAATTGTGCAGAACGAAAAGCTTGCTCCACTAATTAAACGCCCAAAAAAATAAAAATAAAATAAAATAAAAAAAATATGTACAAAAAAATTGCATTTCATTTTTATTTCATTTCAGTTTGTTTAACAAATTTGCTGACAAGCGCGCTGACAGCGCACAAACAACAACAAAAAAAATAAATAAAAAAACGAAAGACTTAAGCAACAAACTTGTTGGCACGCCACTTGACCCCAACGCACAAAATGCGTACAAAAGCAAAAAAAAAAAACAAAAAAAAGCAAAATAATAATAAAAAACATATTTTAGCCGCTTTCCCGCCGCCAAAATTAAACCGAAATTTCAATTTGCACTCAGAGCCACACACAGAGCTACAAAACAAAAAAAAAAAAGTATATTTAACAAACCAAAAAAAAAAAAAATTATTGCCATGGATATGGTTATAATCGGGCGCTGTCTTTCTTCTCAAATGGCAAATCAATGGGGCGCAAAAAAAAAAAAATGAAGAGTGAAAAAAAAACTGAAATACAAAGCCAAAAAAGCAAAATGAAACAAATAACACAGAAAAACTGAAAGTAGCGATAAGAGGCTGAATTTTCACTTACTACCTGTTGTATTTTTTTGGTTTTTGTTTTTTGTTTTTTGGGTGTTCCCAGACAATGGAATTGGAACTCTGCACTCTATGATGAAGCCGTAACAATTATATTTTTCAGCTCAAACAAAAGCAGCTTGTGGAATTTTTTTTTTTTTTGCTGTAGAATTCAATTTTCAGTTTGCGTGTGAATATCAACGGTAGCCAAACGGTAGAAAAAAAATAAATTAATTTGGAAAAGTTGTGCAAACGCCCACACAACAAGTAGTTAGAGGGAGAATAGGGAGGCGTTTCTTTGTTTATATTTTTAAGCTGAAAATTGTTACAGGTAGAGCTAGAAATTCATAAGAAACTCAAATTCGCACAAGAAACTATTGATAGCTAAAAGAAAGAAATACGATATTTTATTTTTTTTATTGTTAGCGAACAGGTTACAATCAAGTCAAGTGCTTGGACTCAAACATTTAGCTTGTGGCGCCATCTGTGAGCAGGTAGTAAAAGCAAATTAAATTCATTAAATTACCTATTAATGACGTAGTAAAATTTTATAAACTCGCTACTGCAATTTCAAATAAAAATAAAATAAATACACTGCATTGGAATTGTTTGCCCGACTGTTTTATATACTGTTTGCAGTTTTTTTTGCCTTTTTGTAAAGTTGTGAAAATTGTATGGACGGTTTAGTTTAATTTAATTTGATAAAAGAGATTTTTTTTTATACAAACTTAAGCCTTTGGAATCTTAATGTAACATTATACAGAAAATCTTCGATTAGTTTTTATTTTATTTTTTTTTATATTTTTATCGAATTTGAAGACTTGATTTAGCATTATAATCGACTAACTCTCCAACATAGGTAAGGAGAAAAATGCGCAGAGTTTCATATTGTTAATTTAAATTTTTACTACCGCTTTACAAGTGTAAAAAATATTTTCCAAAGTATTAGAAATGCCAAGTTTATTTATTATTTTTTAATTATTTAGATTTTTTTTTCTTTATTAATTTATTTATTTTTATTTTAATGCTAAGAATATTAGTTTATTTATTTCATTTTTTGTAACATATAAGTACTTTATTTTTTGTTTGGTTATATGAATTAAATTGCTGGAAAAGGATATAAAATAGTTTCCAAAATATTCGAAATGCAAAGAATATATAATAATGAATTAATTTTCTTTTTAAAATAGACTTTTCAAGTAGGAAATTTGTAGAGTTTTAGATGAATAATAAAACTTTTCGAGAGCTCTTTACAAGTGTATAAGGGTTTTCCAAAGTATAAGAAATGCCATGTTTATTAATTTTTTTTTAAATATATATATATATATATATATTTTTTTTTTTTTTTTTGATATGAATTAAATGCCATGATTATTAATTTAGTTATTTTATTATTATAAACTATATTCTTTTTTCCTGTTGATAAAAAATTTATCGCTGGAAAAGTGTATAAAAGCTTTTCCAATTTTAATTAATTAATTTTATTTTTTATTTATTATTTAGATTCTTGTTGATATAAATCAAACACTTAAATCAGCATGCTAGTTTAAAAATATTGCCAAAACCCCAGGCACAAAAGAGTGATATATTTCTTTTTTTAACACAAATTTAGTTGCTCTAGTTTCCATTACAATCAATCCCAATATACTCTTTTTTTTGCTCTAGTAAATAAATTGTGTTTTTGCCAATCTCTTGTGCTAAATTCTGTATTTATTTTTCTTTTTTTTTTTTTGATTTTTTTTATTCTTATATGTGGCGCCATCTGCAGCGCTGAAAAGTTATCACTTGTAGAGCTGCATTCTGGCTAATACTTGTAGAACAACTCATCAGGTTAAGGCTCCCGTTTAGAGTCACGTTTTGTGTATCTTGGCTCACATCGGAGGCAATTAATTTAAACGCACGCTGTAATATCTCATTTTTCGGCCTAAAGAGAAGTAGCCCAGTTGAATTCATAGAAGCCACGATGATGGCCCATAAAACATACAAAAAATCAGAATAAAACGAGAGCTGACTTGCTGCCAAGATATATATTCACTTGTTACTCCATTTACAAGTTCTACAGAATTATGATTGAGATCGCGGGCCTATCATAAAAAAACAAAACAAAAAAGTTGTATTATATACTGAAACCAAGTTTATTTGGAAATTTAGTTGTAAAACCAAAAAATATAACGCAGGGCAAATGGCAGGCAGACGTTGACAATTTTCGGTTGAAGAAAACTTGAAGCATAAATCTTGACAACATTTTCATTTACCAAAAAATTAGTCTAAAAAAAAAGCGTTGACAAGTGTCGTCTGGCCAATGGCCAAGTTATTTTGGACTTGGACTTGGTCTTGAACTGCAACGGAAGTCAAACGCACGCCAAGAGCTCCAACTACAACTCCAACTCCGACTCCAACTCCAGCTTCAACTTGAATTCTCTCTTTGGAATACCAAGAAGTTGGCGCGGCAATCAGACAAAGTTGTCGCCATGAGCTCGAACTCCAACTTTAACTCCAATTCCGATTCCTGCTTGAAGTTTTTGCCGCTTTTTTTTTATATTTTATTTTATTTTTTTTATTTTTTTTTAACTTGGTTCGTGCGTTGTCGTCTCTTTGGCTCTTTTGGGGGCTTTGGCGCGAGTTTGACTAATTAAAGCGCAGTCTTTGGGCATTTTTAATTTGTACGCTTGTAAAATGAAATTAACTTTTTTTTTTGTTTTTGTTTTTGTTTGTTCCATTCTTTTTTTTTTTGTCAGACTTCGTCGCCGTTTCTCGAATTTAACTTCGACTTCGTGCAGCTTGTTTCCTTTTGAACTTTGAAATGGTGCGTGTCGCTTACAAATACTCTTTATATAAAGTGGGTTATATTGTTTGGCTTATGCCATGATATGTGACATTATTTATTTATAACCTGATAGGCTATAATCAACTGAATATTTGTTTGGTACTGCAAACTAAAATAATAAAAAAAAATATGTTGTAAAAAAAAACTGATTTAAAAAATTATTTTTCTCCACATATTATTTCTAAATAAACTAGTTAAAGACATAGTTAAAATGAGATTGGAGTTTTGCGTCTTTGTTTAACTCTGAAGTACGGTATTGCACTATTATTTCTAAGCCTAAATTAATTATTTCTAAGCCATCACAGCAAAGCTCAACAAATTATAGGAAAAATTACAAACATTCTGTTTTTCTCTTTCGAGACAGATTAACAAGGAGAGGCAGAGTAGGAGCTTAAATTAAGTTTCGTAGAGCTGCAACTGAGCATTTCTATCGAAAGTAGAGTTTCATAAAATATTACTCAACTGTTAAATGCCTTAAAATAATAATTATAATTAATAAATAATTATTAGAGATTTTAAAATATAAAATAACTCAAATATTTCTTGGTTAGAAACCTTTATTTTGGCTATATTTGAATTTCTGTATTCTAAAGACACTTATTTTTTAGAAAAAAAAGAAAGGAAAGAAAATAGAGTATTTTAATGTTTAAATAATCATTTCTCGAGAAGAATTCTGGTCCGAGCACCTAATTGTGAAAGATTTGTAATTGTATCAAGAAACCGAGGGCTCTGCTTTCAAGAAATTCAATCAAACGAACTTTAATAAAATTATTTATATTCTTTTATATATTTTAATTAACACCACAGTCACTAATCTCCCTAATTATTTCAAAAGAGTATTCCTAATTTCAGTTCATCTTCGCTTACAATTGTTTTAGTTCTTTCTTGTTTTATTTTTTTTTTTTGGCTGTTGAACTGGTCTTTGGTGCTTTATGGCCCGAGCGGCAGTTTGTCAGTTTGTAATGTCGGGCTGTCTTCCAAGAATCGCACAATGAACGCTGACCTCCATAGCTCTGCAAGCTTCTCTATGTTATATATGTACACTGAGGAAAACACTAGGGTTTTAATGAAGAACTATCGATTTTCTTGTATTACTTGTTATTTTCAATTAATCGATTAAAAAAGAAAAACGATCTATTTATAATAAAAATAATAATAAAAGAAAAAAAAAATAAATAAAAAAAATTTCCCACTTAAAACTGTTGCATACTTTCAGGCTCTATTTGTTGCACACCTGTGCGTCTATAATGCTCAAACGGGTTTGGCTAATAGTATATAAGGCGTGTAGGTTTTGCTGCATTACAATTTTATTTTTTTTATTTTATGTGAATAATTTGGTGTTTAAAAAAATCAAATAAGTGCAAATAATAATTTTCGCTTAATAATACTCTCACATTAAGCACAAATAAAATACCCAAAAAATTTTAATAAGAAATTAATAAATTTTATTTAAATGAGACCAACAAATCTGTAATTTAATTATACATTATTAATCGTTTATAATTTCATATTAAATATTTTAAAACATAGCAAAAATTATGTTTTAAGAATTAAATGATCTTAATAGCTTATAAGTTCATATTAAATATTTTAAAAAATAAAACAAATTATGTTTTAAAAATTAAATGATCTTAAAAGTTCATAATTTCATATTAAATATTTTAAATCATAAAAAAATTATGATTAAAATTTATCAAGCAAAATCGTTTATATCAGACTATTGTCAACAAATCGTCATGATTTTTGGTAACTTTGTAATGAATATTTTTCCCAGTGTAGGTTGGCTGACTGGCTGGCCAATTGACGGGCCCCACAAGCTTCTACTACCACTACACGTTTCACTTTCAGTCAACAAATAAGAAAATAACAGGCCAACAATGCTGTCGACATCTTCATCTTTGGCGCATCCAAAAATGGCAGAAATTGTAAATTGTAAATTTTTGTGGACGCAGTGCGCAGGTGCAGAAGGCTTAGAAAAATACACATGTTAACTAGCCGGATTGGGAATGACTTGTGGGCTAAGATGAGATGGGGTAACAGGATGTTGAAGGGGGGGTCGTCGCCTCCATTTGTTTTGTTTTGTTGGCCCACGTTGGCGCAAATGTCAGGCTATAAATACCGAATTGGTATTGCCAATTCCAATTGCAATTGGCCAAAATGCGTTTAGACCCGCTACACATAACACAAATATGGACATGTGTTGTTGTTGCTGCTGTTGTTACCAATTGTATGAATTTCGCAATTGAAATAAAGTTGCACTAAACGCACTTGGTGCTCATGTAAATTGCCAATTGCATTTACATTTTACATTTTACATTTACATTTGCAGTTTGTATTTTGTTTATTTTTGCCTTTTATTTCCTTTTTTTTTGTAAATTTTCTTGAGCTGCTTTTTCTTGGTTTTATAAAGTTCGTTTTTATACCCTGTAACCATTAATAAATATATAAAAATTTTAGTAAACTAATAAAAGGAGCTTTACGAGCTAAGAAAATTATATAAAGATATTCTACAATATTTTAATTTATTTTTAAATTTTTATTTGGCATTAAATTTAAACTAAATAAATCGTTATGAAGATAATGTGCTACAGTTAATTAAAATTTAATAAAAAATCTTTTATTAGTCTTGACTTTTTATAATTTTTAGCATAAGAACTATGTTTAGAATATATAAGAATAATTATTTTAGATTTTTATTGATAAAAATTAAAATTAAATATTATTTGCAACTATTTTATTTTTACAATTTTAATCATTTTATTTTTATTTAATTTTAAATATTATTGTGCAATTTTATATAAAAAATCTAAAATAAAAATTATATTGCAACTTTTATTTTAAAAATCGGCAAAATTTATAAAAATATATAAACCTGTATTTTTAAAAAATTAGTAAATTGTCAGATTCTACAAAATTTTGCATCAAATATTAAGTTTATTCTACAATATATTTATTTATTCACAAATTGCCAAAAATTACAATTTTAAAGCTTAAACACTTTTTCACATTTTATTATTTCATTTTTATATATTTTTTAGACTTTTTAATAAAAAGAAATAAAACGTAATTTCTATTAAAAACGTAAATTCTATTTAGATAAAAGCATATATTATATTATTTGTGCTCAACATAAACACAGGGTATTTAACTAGCTGTTAAAAAAAACTCTTTACTACATAATTTAAATTTGTGTTTTGTGCATTTGCATTTAACCACTTTTGATGATGTTGATGATGTAACTTGGCAATTGTTTTGCTGACCAATACAACAATTAACAATTAACACACTTTTCAATGGGTTATTAATGACATAGTTAAACAAAAAAAATAAACTAAGCAGCTTTTGCTAGATACTTTCACCCACAATGCGAAGACAATAGCGTTAAGTTGGTTTTTTTTATATTATTTTTTTGAAAATAAAAGTTTTTGGTCATTTGAGATGAAAACAATGGACACATAAAAGAGACAAGAGACAGCAGGCTCACCTGCAACGATCTCTTTGATAATGCAATAAGCATTGAAATTATATCTTAATATAAAAAAAATGTTATAATAAAGAGTTTCAATTCTGGAACATGTGCCACACACAAACTAGAAAAAGAAAATATACTTATAAGTCATTTTTATAGAACATTTAGCGGAGCTAATCGATTGTGTATTTGAGTATTTCTGGCATAGAATTCAAGACAATATAATATAAAAATAACTTTTGGCTGGCAGTTAGGCAAGATTTATGTGCAACCTGCAAGGCGTTAATCAATAGGATAACAAAACGAATAAATTTTAAATCAATGAGGCATTAGTTGATGCCACATAGATCATATGGAATCAATTGGCGTTCATAAAATACAAATATGCAGTTGTATATATTTATTTTAAGGAAATGCTCAAATATTAATTCAGAAAATATTTTAAAAGGATTTTTTATTAAATTGTAATTTAGTTTGTGACGAATTCTACATACATACATTCAGAAAGAATAAAAACAATAAATATAATAAACAAAAATAAAAATAAAATAAAAACAATAAATAGATTCGATTATATGAATTTAATCAGTGAAAGTTGCCCAAAAAAATAATATAAAAAATTAAAATAATAAATTTTATTGAATATCCTGCTCAAAACTCCCTTTCAAATGCATTTTCTTACATTTAATAGCTTAATTTGTAACAAATCTCATTCAAAAGTAACATTTTCTGCATGTCTTATTTATTTTTATATTTTTATGGTTCAAGTTTCCAGAAATACCTTATTTAAAAGCCATAAATATTAATTCTGATCAAATTATAGGGAATCAATTGGCAATTAAAAAATAACCCGAAATAATTTAATTTATTTTAAAGATCAAATTATTTCAGGTTATTTCTATTAATTTAATTGATTATTTTTATGCAAATCTACATTTCAGCTGCACTTTCTACTATCAAGTAATTTCCTTCGTAGGCACTGCTGCATGTCATGCAAATTACAAATTACTTTGTGGAAATAAAACAAAAAATTTAATTCATTTTTTTTTTTTTTTTTTACAATAATTGTATTTTTATCAGAATTTAATTATAGCAAAATTAGCTGTATAACAATAATTTTTAAAACACTCCTTCCATAAGTTATTTAAGATTTTCAGCCCCATTTCTTAACCCATTGAAAACGCATTAACATTCCGGCAAACTCTTTCTTTCACCTATAAATTTGAAATGTAGACCATCGCGTAATCCTTACATCAATATATTTTTTTTGGCCCCTGGGGTGCGATCATAACACGTGTAGCACTATAAATAATGTCATTGTAAAACCCCTAAGCGGCTACTGAACTTAACAGAACTCCCCCAACATTATTATTATTAATATGCAATCGAAATAATTTATGCATAAAATGCTCAAATTTATTAACACCACGAAAAAGAGCGTGAGGCTAAAACACGACGAGTACAAACAAAAAAAAATAGAAATTAAAACTGACATCGGAAAGAGAGATGAGTGTTGAGCTAGAGGGGGCCTGAGATGAGATTGAGGTAGTTATGGATCATAACTCACAGCGATGACGGCAAGGGAAAGCGACGGAAGTAAGGAAGAGGGGAAGGCTGCACAACTGACACATTTCCCATTTGGCATTGGGGCAACACACAGAAGATTTAGCCTCAACACGTGAGCATTGAATAAGATTTATAAATAATAATTATGGGCACGCAAATGAGGGGGGAAAGTGCAGCAGCTCCATAAGTGGAAACATTTGTGTTACAAAAAAAAAGCGATTAGAGGTGTAAAACCAGGAGGGGACAGGAGTATTTGAAACTAAAAGAAATTGGGAAAATTTTCATTTCCCAGGATTGTCACCTTTCACCGGCAATGCGATAATGAAACCAAGCAATTGTCTTGTTGCTTTTCCCCAACTGAATTTATTTATTTATGAATTATTTCAATCAATTATTATTAGTTTCTGGGAATATCCTAATCAGTGTTTGAGAGGTTCGTGTCTACACTATGTTCCAATTGGGAACCTGAAACATTATTCGTCTGATTGGCTTCACACGCACAGGAATGTTTGAGAGCGGCGAGTTAGTTGGAAATTTCGCTCTCTCACTTGATGCTCTCACACGCCTGCCTAACGCTCACTAATACTTGTGCACTTGCTTGCTGAGCATGTGTTTGTGTGCCTGGATAAGAAAAGGATTTATTTTAAATTACCTTCGTTCATTTGTATTAATATGCAGAGAGCTTCTTAGAATTCGTTAAAAAATATAATATTTATAATATAAACAAAAATATATATTTTTCCTCAGTATTAATATAAAATTAATGTATTGAGTAGCTAACAAGTTCATAAGTAAAATTTTCTATAGAAAATTAAATTCTTCATAATTTAACACTAAAGAAAGTATAATTGTAAATTCCAAAAAAGATTATAGAACTTGAATGTTAAGAAATAGTTAAAAAAAATTTATTTGTATTTTTTTGAAGGCATGTTACAAAATAAAATATTTTTTAGTACTTACAAGAAGTGGAATTTCAATTCATATATATATTATATTATATTTTTATATAGTCAATAAAATTGGCAATGTAGGAAAATTAGACTTACTTAGCATGCACTTTTAGTTTAGGGAGAATAATCCAATTTGATTGAAATGATAAGCGAATTAATTCAAGTGAGCGGAGTGTATATAGAAAAATTTTTTAAATCCTAATGTTTAAAATTTAAACCTTGTTTTTAAATTTCGAAAAATAGGAAAAAGCTTGAAACAGTTTAAATTATTATATTAAATATATATAATATATTAAATATATTAAAAGCTATAAGACTTTGTATGTCAAATTAAAACAAGGCATATTTTTTATTAAATTTAAAAGAGAAAAATAATAATTTAAATTAAATATTAATTTTTTTACTTTATCAAAAAATTATTTAGCAAGCTACATTTAAGCATATGTGCGCATATTATATTAAAATTTATATAAAAAATATACAAATATAAAATTAAAATAAAACCCATTATTCACAGAGCTTGTTATATAAAAAAAACCGCTTAAAGCTGTATCTTGCCATTTTTTTTTTCGTTAATAATTTTCTTATCATAATTGTTGATTAATAACCGCCTCGCTTGACTGCACAAACAAACAAAAATTTCACAATATTGACTTACATTTATCGCCTTTAAAATATTGGTTAGCAGGCATTTATTAAACCACAATTCATTCAAGCAAAACTCTATGATAGACAAGTCAAAGTAAATGTATTTACAGTTGCAATTAGAAATCTTTTGGTAAACTATGCTGAAATGCCATTCATCAGACTCAGAAAAATAAATAAATATATATATGTACATATGAAAAAGTGCGTGTCGTGTCTGTAAACTTTAAGTTGGCCCAAAACGCATTTGGCACTTTTGGTAAAGCCGCGTGACATTTCAATTAAAATGCTAATTTTCTAACGGACAGAGATAAAGCAGGGAATAGCGGGAACATAAGGAAATACATGGCACTAACATCTTGTTAAAAGACTGGTAAAAAAAAATTTAAAAAAATAACGCTGCCGGCAACTATTTAGTAAAGTAAATTACTTTATTAGAGTCGGGGCCGTGGGCTGGCAAAAGGCGTGCCATAAAGCTCAAGACTTGCAAGTGCATTAATCAAGGCCCCCACAAACATATTATATACACACTGAGAAATATTTTTGTACAAGTATGGAACCCACTCTATATGGTTAGATACATTTCATGCCATTACACTCACGCCCTGACACTCGTGACTTTTCTAAGTTAATTTATCATATTCTTTTTTTTTTTCTTTAAACTCCAGCCAAGTGATGTGCACTTTCTCTCATATGTGGATTCTATAGTGTATTTATTTAAACGGAAGTTCAAAAATAAAATAGAGTGCAACAGGATTGCAGCAGGCAGCAAGCCCTTCATTTTCCACTCAGTTTCCACCTCAACTCTCCATTTTCCATGCTTTAATTGTGACACGTGATGTGAGGGGAAAAAAAAACAGTTGCCATAGAAAGCTGACAATTAATCTCAACAGTTGCTTTTTATATATATATATATATATCTATGCGTCTGGGTTTGCACTTTCAATCTAGGCATAGGTGGGCTTTGAATTGGGAATTAGAGAAAACTATTTTCTCTATCTGTCTCTCGATTTGTGTGGGCGTTTGTGAGGCAATTAAATTGATTATCTTTTTTCTACTCATCGAGCAATCAGCTCATGCATAATCCATAATAAACGAATATTTCTAGCCTTCAACTTGAATAAGCTTGAATTTCAAGACAGTAGCTACCTGATTAAATAATTTACCAGCTCATAAATTTATTAAAATTTCATAGATTCCGAAACTTATAATTATAATTAAATTCGTACAATTTGATACTATGTTTAATTGTCTAAGAGCTTTAATCTTTTAATTACAATGGCTATGTAAATTTTGAAACAAAATTATAAATTATTAAATTAAAAAACCAAGACTATAAAGGCATTTTATTATATATGTAAAGTTATAATATTTGAATATCAAGCTAAAAACAAAATTATAAATAATTTGGTGTAATTAAATCACAAATGAAGCTTCTACTTATATTTGATTTTTTTCAATTGAAAATTTGATCAATAACACTAGTTTACAGTAAAAAAGGAGCTGGGATTTCATAGACTACTCTTGCTGTATTTTCGAGCGCTGATTTCAAAATCTTGGTGTTTTTACTAATTGCTGAATAACTATCACATTTACTGACCGATTTGGACAAATGTATACTTAAAATATTCGTAAAAGAATTGTTTAACAATATAAATCTTAAAAAGTATTTAAACAAATTTTTTAAATTTTTAAAAGAGCAATCAAAATTTATCAATTTTTCAAAAATGCAAAAAAAGTTCACATTTTTCAACTTTGAGGACTTTTAATCACATCAATCAGCATAAACAACATACCGTTAGAAAGGGGATACAAATTTCTATTGAAATGCGAAATGTGCTTTGAGATCAAATAATATCTGATGTAGATATAAATAAATTAGTCCAAAGACTGCCAAAAATCTAGCTATTTGCGGTTTTCTCGAAAACCAATTTTTGAAAAAAAATAAAAAATGGTTTCTATTTTTGAAATCAGAGCCCAAAAATACATCAAAAAACGTATATGAGAGCTCAGCTGCCTCGATTAAAAAAAAATTTGTAATCTAGTGTAATTGTTATTTTTTTTCCCTGTTTTCTACACATTTGGCTTTGACAAGTCAAAATAATATTAATTATTTTGCTTAATCAAATTTAAAAATATCATTTTAAATGAAAAGCCATAACCGAGAATTTTAAATTGCATTCAATTTGATGTAATTTAATTTTATCGAAGGTAAAAATGTGTCAAATTTTCTGGGAAGAAGCAAATATTTGGAGAACAATGATGTCATTTTCCTGGGAGTATTAAGTATACTTAAATAAAACAGCTCATGTATTACTCTATATATGAATATATTTATAAACATATATATATATCTATATTTATATAAATCAAACCACATGTTATCATCATTATAATAAGCATATTGTTATCAATACTTTGATCCGTTGAGTTCATTGTACAGCCTGAAGGTTTTGTTATAAAATTAGCTCAACATCTTTGCATATAAAAGATGGTTACGGACTTATTTGAAATCATTGCAATTTCATTACTGTTAAGCATCAGATCGTAAATCTATTAAAACGCAAAATGAAATTAAATTTTCCACCAAATATATTTTTATATATTGGCATAATATTTGTTTTAAATGGAGCATACTCAATTGCTGCAAATGCAGAAAAAAAGGTAAAAACTAAATCTTTTAATAGAATCAGTGAAAAGTGTTAAATGTTAATTGTGAAATAAAATTATTATTTTTTAGTTAAGTGCAGACAAACAACCTGAAAACGAATGTGCAACTGACACAACTGAAAAATTAAAATCCATTGTGGGCTTTGTCAAAGAAATTAAAGAAAAGTTAGCTAACAATGATAGTGAAAGTAAAGAAAATCAAATAAGGGAACTGCAGGAAAATGTGAGTGAACTTAAATTTAGGGATAAACTGCTTTCAGAGCACATTATAGATTTGAAAAGTCAAATAGATTTCCAACAAAAGACTATTGATCATTTTCAAACAGAGACCAACTTTAAAAAACTACAGAAGTGTGAAAATCTGTTAAAGGTTCAAGAAAATGCCATTAAAGAAAATTCCGATCAAATAACTCAAATTAATAACAAATTTAGGAACTGTACCGATCAATTAGAAATAGAAACAAAAAGGAAAATTCCAACTAGTTGCGCTTCTTTTAAAGATTCTGGTATCCACAACATTTCAATTCCCGGCAAGTGTGTGCTCTACTCGGATGTATTGTGTGAATATGGTTGGATTGTGATCCAACAGAGAATGGATATACTTAATGACTTTGATACGAATTGGACAAGTTACAGAGATGGTTTTGGCTCCTTCAAGGGTAATTATTTCATGGGATTGGAAAAAATCCATCGCCTTACAAGCGATGCAACCCATGAGCTTTATATAGATGTGATAGACGGGCACAGAAATAGATGGATAACCCAATATGATAAATTTGCTATTGCTGGGGAACGGGAGCAATATAAATTGATCACTTTAGGTAATTTAATACGTGGACACGCTGATTTCTTGAGGGATAGTGTAAATCAGAAATTCTCTACACTTGATCGTGACAATGATGCGAAGGATAACTATCATTGTGCACAAAAAAAACAAAGTGGTTGGTGGTTTTCTGACTGTGGCTACAGGTAATTAATTAAATGCTTGCGGTATGAAAAAAATAATTAATTTTATTTATTATACTTTTTCATGTTCTTAGCAATTTAAATGAACTTGTTACCCAAGACGATGATTTGATAAATGTACAAATGCGCATTCGTCGAGTTGATGGAAAATAATTTTTGTTGTTTACATGAATGTAAATTAAGCTGAAATTATTAAAAACATAAAAATTGTAAATCTTTTAAATATTTTGATTTATTGTATAATATAAAACTTAAATAAACTTTGCTCGATTAAATTGTTGAAGTAAATTAATTTTAAAATGCGCAATCTAGAAAAAAATTAAATTTCAAGACTTAAATTTATCAAAATTTAATCAAATGTGTAAAGGACTGATATGGAAAAACCACAAAAAAATTAAATTATAATAAAAAAATGTATTTTCTATATTTGTATATCAAATAAATCTAGAGAAGAAATTATGATTTTAAAAGCAAATTGGCAGGAAAATCAATTAAGTTTTGACAAATTTCTGTTGATTTAAAATCAAGGAAGTGCATTTTTCTGTGCAGTTAAAAGCCTGAAAAAGTCAGTTTTATACAACATGCATATATACACTATATTTTTCTTTAACAGATTATTTTATTGATTAAAAATAAATGTTTCTGAAATTATTTAAAAAAGTCTCTAGCCACAAATCTGCACAGAGCCTGCTAAGTGCGACGACAAATTAGCCAAAGAAGGTCAAAAAAAAAAAAAAAAAAACAGGCTATAAATGTTGGCAACAAAGTTGCAGGGCCACCTACCACAATCGAAGTGGCTGTGGCAGACGGCCGGCCAACTTGCAACAATTGCAAATTGATAAAAGAGCAGAAAATAAAAGCAGCAAATTCTCCCCAGTGACAAAGCAAATGAGACCCACTGCGCTAACTGTGGCAACGCCAAGAGAATCAGTGCCACAAAACCGGCCACAAGGCGCCAGGCGGTAGGCAGACAACGCAAGACGCACGCAGCATGCAACATGCTGCCACAGTTGATGTTAAAGCTGTAGCTGAAGCTGGAGTTGAAGCCGCAGTTGAAGCTGAACCGAACGCTGTTGCAACATGTCAAAATAAATCAATTGATTGATCTTGTTTTATTTATGTCCAATTCAATTTCGATCAATGAGCAGCGCACACGAATGCAGAATGTCAATGCAACCAGAGCGGCCAGAGGGAGACAGAGCTACAGAGTGTGTGACAGAGATGGCGATAGAGAAGTGCGTGCCACTTGGCAACTGGCGCTTGTTGCAGCCGCTGTGGCAATTGTGTTTCTTGCTTGGGTGTTGCCTCGCGGCGCGCGTGTGTTAAATGTTTTTGAAGCAAAAAAAAAAGAGTTGGTAGAGAAGATAGAGACAAAGAAAATATAGAAGAATTGGTAGAGACAATGTAAAGAGGAAGAAAAATCATACACATAGAGCTTAAGTTGAAGAATTGCAAGCAGAATATATGTAAGTATGTAAATAGCGCAAAGAAAAATAATATATCAAATATATTGGAAACAAAAAAATAAATATTGAAATATAAATATACATAAAATATCCAGGGAAATAAATTATATATATATTTTAACATAAACTATTAAATATATTACTTACACAGCTCTAGAGATCTTCCCTTGTCGCATTTTTAAATGAAATTTATGAATTTTAAACGACAAACCTGAAAATAGAATAAATATTACAACAGCTTAATTAATCGTCAGAAAAAAAATATTTTTAAAACTCAAACCAATTAAATACTCTAATTTATTTCTATTATTTTAATTAATTTTATTTAAATTATATAAATCCATTTATTCATTTGGCTCTTTAAAAAAAAACAAATTGTATTTGTATATATTACAAATTATATTTCTGAGGTAGAAAAAAAGTGAATATAATTTATGTTATAATAATAATTTAATATATTTCTAAGAAAATATATTTTTTATTATTTACCCAGAGACTGAAAGTATTAAACCAAAAATAATATTCTAAATGTGTAATATTTCGATAAACCGACTTAATTTTGTTTTTTTTTTAAGTTGTTTTGTTTTTATTATTAACCACACATAATTTTGTTTTTTTTTTTTTTTGTTTAGTTGGTTTTCTTATTATTGTTTGTTAAGTTTAATTTAAGTTGTTGACAAATAACAGTAAGATAAAATGATAAAATCCAAAAAAAAATAAAAAAAAAGAAAGTAATATTTCGTAGGTATAAAAAATAAACTAAAATCTTAAAATAATTGTAAAATATTCTCTACGCAATTCTATGAAAATATTATGTAAGTATTTATTTCTAACAGAAGGTGGAAATTAATTCAGGTATTTGAAACAACAATTTAAAACTGATAAATGTTTGACCTAATGTGATATTCAAGAATCTAGATGTAAAAGAGCAAAATAATATTTATTTATTATTATATTTTAAATAATTTAATAGACAATATATCAATGGATATTAAGTAAATTTTATAAAATGTCACAATTAAAAGATCTATAAAATCTCAACAGATATTCTGTATAAAGCTGATATCATGAGTTTTGATGTAAAGCTAAAATGATTCATTCTAAATTGAAATTTCTAATCTTTAAATTCAAGGTTTGTCTATTTGTTTATCTAAATTGAAAGCTATGTTCAAATCAAATTCGATTGTTTGTGTATCAAAAAGCGATTTTGTATATAAACTGTTTAAGTTTTAAAGCAAAATTGTGTTTTTAAATATGAATTTAGTTTAATTTGCATAGCACATAACTTTAATAAATTAAATAATAGCTTGGAGGACTTTGTTGATCTGGCTTTAAACATCCTTAGTAATTTTAAATAAATTCTATGGTACAATTACCAAAATATATAAAATAAATAAATGTTTTTTAACTTCATATAACTTTAATAAATTAAATTTTATTTAAAAGCAGTTCTTATAAATTTTAAAAAATGCGCCTAAAATTGTGCCAGAAAAAAAATTGAACAATTGACAAACTACAAAGCACTCAAAACTCTGCATAATTTCGAAATGCATTTTGAATAGAGTTATTTAAAATATTTGCAGCTAGGAAGCAAATGACCGCTTATATTTTGTACGATTTCCTTTAAAGAGCTTTGAACTCACCCAACTATTGTCATAATCATGCAAATTTCACCTGTGTGTATTGATTTTTCGTTGTTTTTTTGTTATTTGTTATTGGTAGCTCTGAATGGCCAATGGCCAATTGCATATTTTGTCATAAGTCTGAAAGTCTATTAAATATGTGCATGCCATGCAAATGCTTTAAATGGAAAACGATGAATGACAAAAACTCATATATAACAAAGAGTTATGGACCAAACCAATACCCAGTAGGTCAGCTCTAGGGTAAGCACAGCGTTCAAACTTTAAAAGAGAGTTTTTTCTTTTTTTTATATATAAATTTGTTTAAATTTTAAACTCAATTATGGTCAAAGACAAAGTACAGGTTATTAATGCCAAGTAAATGCCAAATTTAATAACTATTGTAGGGTAATCAATGTACCATTGGGACTTAGACAATTCGGTGCAAAACAACACTCATAACAGCGACAAAAATAAGAAAAAAAATACAAAAAAAAAAATACAAAACGAATATCAAAATGCAACTGCATTTTTTTGCATTTCATTCGTATATCAATAAAAATCAAATAATACACAAACTGTGGGATCAATCACATTTATGCTAATGCAACTTACATAATATGAGCGTTGGGGGTAGGTTGGAGGTTGTTTTGTTGAGTGTAGTTTTATGTGGGTTTTATACACTGTAATCAAAATGTGTGCAAATTGAGTATATTGAGTTTGTAAAATATTTTATTGAGTTTCTACTGTAGCTAAATATGTAAAGAAATTGAACATTGCTTGAAATGATCAATTTTAAAGGTTCAGCGAAGTTTTTTAGTTCAAAACCATGAGTATGCCATGGCGAGTATGCCAATAATACATTTTTAAGGACTTCCAAGTAACGCGGGGTTTTCTATACAGGGTATCCCAAAATACCTTAGGGTCTACTTAAAAGCTTTGCTGAAGAAAATCTCCTGGTCTTACAAAAGCTAACCCAAAGTATCTCTGTTTCTTCGTATTATTCAAAATTTTTTAATTTTTATTGAATGTGTATTATTTATTTATTTTATGTGTATACAACTGCTTCAAAAAGATTTAACCATTTCTCTCTTTTTTATTTTTAAACAAGATTTTATTTAATATTTATTTATTTTATTAACTTTACTCTATTTAATTCTTACCCCAGTGCAATAAGTAAACGTTTATATATATAATATATATTTTTTTTTAATCTAAATAAATGTGTTAATAATACTTTTGATTTACATATATATTAAAAAACTTTTTTTATAATATTTCCAAGTTTTTTATTTTATTTATATTTTTTTAATTTTATTTAATTTTTATTTTATTTATTTTAAAATATGCCTGCTTTATTTTATTAAATTTTTTTTTTTGCTTTGTTTATGTTTTATTACATTTAATTTTTTTTTAATATATACATTATACAAATTAGTCTGCTTAATTTATTTTCATTTTTTTTTGCTTTGTTTTTTTTTTATTACATATATTTTTTTTTATATATTTCCAAGTTATTTTTTATATTTCTTTTTATTTTTATTTTATTTAATTTTTATTTTATTTATATTAAAATATGTCTGCTTTAATCAATTTTAATTACATTTTTTGTTACTTTGTTTATTTTTTATTACATTTAATCTTTTTTAATATAATTTAATGGGATTCTTTTTATTTTCTATCAATAATAATAGTTTATTCTATTATTTACTCATAATGCGTTAACTGCATTTTACTTCCAGATTTTTATGGATAAAATAATAAACTTTTATAGAGCTGCTCAAGGGCGTAGCTAATAAGCTTAAAATTAAAAAAAAACTTCTGTGAATATTGCCAACTGATATCAACTGATCCTCTTTCTAATGTAATGCGGCAACATTAACCCAGCTCCCCCTGAAACACTTTAACTGCGGCTTTTCAAAGTTCCTAAAAAAATTAAATCAATATTTTATAAAATTTTCTCCAAGTCGTCTTTCGTTTGCACATTTGCTCAATTGGCAACATATCGCAAACAGAGTATATCACATTCGGCAACTGTCAATTTCTATTACAAAATGTTTTTACTTGTTTTTTATTCATGCCATGACAAATTCAATTCAAATTATTTTTGCTTTGACAAATTTGGCGCGTAGTATTTTGAAAACGCTTAGATAAGCACAGATTGCTGATATTTTGCCAGCCTCCCGCAAGTTTTGCAATTATAAAAAAAAAATGCAAAAACCAAAAAAAAAAATAAATACAAAAATAAATACAAAAACTGTAACTGAACGAGCACAATGAACGGGGTTTATGTTTGGTTCTTGCACTTTCACTGCTTTAAAATGCATACCACCTACATTTTGTTTTATTTTTTATTTTATTTTTATTTTTTTGTTGATTGAGACGGTTCAGTGGCCAGGGGCGTTGTTTGGAATCACCGTTAAATCATTTTGCATAAGTAAGGAAATTGTTACGGGAAGACGAGTTATACACTGATGCGGATGCTGTATTGTAGTAGTCACTATATAGAGAGCAAAGAGAGACTACAGATCAGCTCAGAGATCACAGAGTGGCATCTATAGTCAAAAGATCCATTGTTCTACTGCTGAATTGCAAATCGCGCTCATAGTTCGCAACGTTCGGTTGCAATTTGCCGTTTGTTGGGGCAGGCAACAGATTCTTCCCAGTTTCAGCTTTTTTTTTTTTGAGTTTTTTTTTTAGGTTCAATCAACCCTCGTTCAGTGGCCAGGTTATTGACATGATGTTGCTACTACTGTGGTGTGTGTTGTGGCCTTGTCGTTCTGCCCCAGGTTGAATGTACCGTTGTGTCTTTGAACTCTCCACGTTCCATCTGACAATCTTCTATGGCATAACGCAGCCGACGATCTCTCTCTGTCTCAGTCGCCATGCCAGACACTCAGACGTCGCCAAATGAATGAGACAACGAACTCGTTGAGAAGTTTGCCGCCAAAAAAAAGAAAAAAACAAAAATAAAAAATAAAAATCCCAACTAAAATAAGTAAAGCAATAGCCAGTCGAAATCGAAATATACCTGACACAATCTTTCGCATGCAAATCACTTTTAGAGATCACACAGAGCAGCAAAAAAAAAAAACAAGAAAGAAATGGCTATCCGAAGCTATATACTCTTGGTCTTCTAAGAAAATGTGGAATACTCGACCGATTGTTCCTATGGTAGTCATATAATAAAGTAGCTCAATTTTATTCAAACTTTATCAGATAGTATAGAACGTATTTCTATATCGATATGTTGAGTTTGGTTTTAATATTTTAAAAATCTAAAAATTTTTCATAGAAAAACTAATTTTTCACCTTTTTGTTCCTATGGCAGCTATAAGATATAGTAGCCCGATTTTTATAAAACTTGGACAGATTGTGCACAACGTAATTCTATATATAATTGTTGAGTTTGATTTTGAAATCTCTAAAATCAAAAAAGTTTTTCATACAAGCACTTTTCGACTAATTAATTTTTTTTTATGCGAATTATTTCTATGCGAAATATATTATATCATGGTCCGATTTTAATGAAACTTAGTTAGATTGGACAGATTATAACACTATATCGATATGGGAAGTTTGGTTTCGATAACTTGAAAAACAATTTTTTGGACCGATCGTTCCTATGGCAGCTATATTATATAGTTGTTCGATTCGGCTGATTCTGACATATGTATTGCCTGCAGCAGAAAGAAACATCCGATCCAATTTTCACCAAGTTAGACAAACGTCGTGTTGATCAAGAATATATATACTTTATGAAATCGAAGATGTCTTCCTCTATGCATTACGCATTTCTTGACAAAACTCCAATACCCTTTTGCAAGGGTATTAACAAGCAGAGAGAAAGAGTATGCAATTAACATTACAAATTTTTATTTGGGGTCTCTGCAAAAAAAGGAAGAAGCTGCCCAATTAGCATCATGTTGAGGGGAGGGGCGAAAGAATTGTTGTTAATATGCAAAAAGAGCGTAGACGAGACTTGAATGAAAGCGCGTTTCTTCGAAGATCATGCGATAACAAAATCCTTGATATCAACGTTCATTGATCTTTCTCTCTCAGAAATGCGATTCTTCTGATTCGACATTTTTTTTTGCACTTCTGTTGTCAAGTTGATTTCTAACTGCATTTTGATATGTAAGAGTTTGGTAACTCTGCAAATAGGGTATCATAATAATGTGTAAAGCATAAAAGGAGTTGTCTCCGACTCCATAAAGTATATACATATAATTTTTTTTTTGGTATTGTTCGAGTTATCAGAAACAAACTGTCCCTAGCCTTCTCTTTAAAATTGAGTCTATAATATTCAAGTTTGACTTTTTGTGTCTTTTTAAACTAAAAGTACTCTTACTTTATAGAATAAATTGTCTACATTATATTTATGATTGTAAAGGCATTTAAAATAATATATTTAAATACAACAGACTCTTATATATACATAATTATACATAATCTAAGCATATGCGACCAGATCAATGACGTAATATGTTATAATATGTTTGTTATCAATTCTATGAACTTTGAAGCTCATCACCCAAACGAAAGATCCCACCTTAAGTTCAGCGCTACAAATCTTATCAGCTCTGAATATTAAAAATATTCTATCAACTGAATATTATTCGAATTCATTTAGTCAAATTTTATTTCTGTTCAGCATCAGATCGTAAAACTATTAAACACAAAATGAAATTAAATTTTTCACCAAATGTATTTTTATATGTGGCCATAATAATTGTTGCAAATCAAGCATATTTAACTAATGCTAATTCTGGAAGGGAGGTAAAGTCTAAATATTCCAAAAAAAAAATCAGTGAAAAGTGTTAATTGTGAAACAATTTTATTTTCTAGTTCTGTGCAGCAGCAAAAAGACTTGATAAAGAATGTGCAACTTATGCTTATGAAATTGTCAAACCCCTCCTGGCTTATGTTAAAGAATTGAAAGAAAAGTTAGAAAACAACGAAAGTGAAAGTAAAGACAGACACATTAGAGAACTACAGGAAAACTTGATAGAACTTAAACAGAAATTGTCGAAAAATGTGTTTAAAGATAAACTACTTAAAGCCAATGCAGCTCAAATAGATTCTCAACAAAAGACTATTAATTATTTTCAAACAGAGCACAATTTCGCTAAACTACAGAAATGTGAAAATCAGCTAAGCGACCAAGTAGAAGCTACTAGAAAAAAAGATGATCAATTAAATCAAATTAATATCAAACTTGGCGGTATATGAAAATCAGTTAAAAAACCAGAAAGAAACTATTAAAAAAAAGGACGATCAATTAAGCCAAATTAATATTAAACTTAAGGAATATGAAAATCAGTTAAAATATCAAGTAGAAGCTACTAGAAAAAAAGACGATCAATTAAATCAAATTAATATCAAACTTGGCGAATATGAAAATCAGTTAAAAAACCAGAAAGAAACTATTAAAAAAAAGGACGATGAAATAGCTCAATTTAAGGATTGTACCGATAAATTAGAACTTAAATTAAAAGAAGAACATCCAACTAGTTGCGCTGCCTTTAAGGATTCTCCTGGTATTCAAAATCTTTCAATTCCCGGCAAGAGTGTGCTCTATTCGGATGTATTGTGTGATAATGACGGTTTAATGCTTATTTTACAGCAGATTAAATTTGTGGGAAGGCTTCAATAACAGTTGGTCAAGTTATCAACAAGGTTTTGGCTCCTTGGAGGGTAATTTTTTTATGGGGTTAGAAAAGATTCATCGCTTCACAAGCGATGCACAACACGAGCTTTTTATAAGTTTGACAACCGCTTACAATGCCAACTTCCACGCTCAAATATGATCAATTTGCTATTGCCGGGGAAGTGGGAACAATACAAATTGATCACCTTAGGTAAATTCTCGGGTGATGGAATATATGATTTCATGAGGGATCATGTAAATCATAAATTCTCCACATTTGATCGTGACAACGATGTTTCGGATCTACATTGCGCAAAAGAAGCAAACAGCGGTTGGTGGTTTTCCGACTGCGCAGGAAGGTAATAAATTACTTACTTTCGGTAGAAACAAATAATTAATTTTATTTATTATACTTTTTCACGTTCTTAGCACTTTGAATAGCAATTTTTTCATATCAAATATGAAAAAATTGAAAATGCTGATTCGTCGAGTTGATACAAAATGAAATTTGTTGTTTACTTGAAATATTAAAAATGTATAACACATGTTTGTATATTAAAAATTTGTTCATTTAAATTAAATAAAAATTGTAAGCTGATTATTAAAAAGAAAAAATTGTAAATTCTGTGAAAAATATGAATTTTTGTTAAATATACAAATAATCTTTGATCAATTACATTTTTTTTGATTGTAATACCTTTCAATAAAATTGCGTATTTATTAAATAAATGAAGATTTTTTTAATTGACGAAGAATATATATATTTTTTCAGACGAAGCGGAGAATTTATTTATTAAGGTATATTTGTTTTTAATTAAGAATGTAGAGTCTTCCAATCGAAGAAAATTTTGGCTGCTGGGAGAGCTCTAGGCTTTGAAGAAGTTGCAATTGATTTTAGAGTAGATCGCAATCCAAAAATAATTACATTTGTAGTAAAAAAAAATCTATTTTTTAATGTTTTATCTATAGATTCTTTTGATTTATACATTTATATAGTTATTTAATAAATTATTATATATTTATATATTTATATATAGTTGATAGTTTAGGGTTTAATATATATCTATATAAGAAAATTTTAATTATTTACTTTAATTTATATACTTTTTTTTAAAAAAATACTAATATAAATTATTAAATTTAAAATGCTCAATATAAAAAATCCAAAGTTTTAATATGCCGAAAACATTGCTTACTTGTCTTTTCACTTCAACAACTAAGAGTTTAAACAATTTTTCATAATATTCTAACTTTTACAATTTCCTGATTAACTCTTCTTGCGCCTGGAAAAGTATTTAGAGTTATTCTGCAATTATTTATTATTTATAAAATACATATTTTTAGGACATTTTTTAAGCTTCCAAGAAAAGTAGTTAGCACGCATATTATGCATAAAAAAACTGCACAATTCATGTTTATCTATAATTCTTAACAAACTTGAGTATTGCCCTTTGGCGCCTTACAGCTGCCTGGCCAATGGAAACTTGTTGCCTCTGAGTGCTGCCTTGTCTGGTTGGGCTTACATATATATATATATATATTTTTTTTTTTTGCAGTTTTGGTGTAGCCTGGCCTGCACATGGGTGATAAATAAATTCAGGTATTAACTTGCCATATATTTTCATTATATGCGACACAGAAAGTCGTGTTTTATTTCAACACAAGTGGATTTTAATAATAAAATGTGTCTAATTTGGTACCCACTGAAACCAACTGAGAAAAAAACCTGATTGCCCAACACCTTTTCCCAAGATGAGATTGCCATTGCGACAGCCGCTGCCCACTGGCAGTGGCTAGATGTGTGAGCTGTTGTTGCAACTGCAACTTGCAACTTGTATCCGTATCCTCCTTTCGTGTGGTACGTGCGAGGCGTCAATGCTTCATTTTCACTGTCATCTTAAGTTGATTGCAAGTTACGAGCGTGTTGAGAACTGTGGCCATTGTAACGGTAATTGTATAGACGCTCTCTGTTTGAGGTTATGTTATAAGGGGTTAATGCTTTTGAGGTTATGTCGCGGGCGGCTTATTAATCAGGAAAATTGCGCAACTCTACCCCACTGGAGTGCATGATTCATGCTTAATTGGAGTCGCAGTCTGTGCAAATCTCACCCAGTTGTCAATTTCACAGACAACACATTTCAATCAAACTTTGTTGTGCCATAAATAAACCACAAAACTGGACACAAGAGCCACCAACTTAAAGGTGGGGTAGGCGGGGGGGATCTTAAATTACAGACTCGATTTGTTGTTGTTGTTGTGCACGCCTAACGTTCACATTTTTCCACATGAAATTATGAAGTCTCCATGGCAATTAATACGCATGAGCCAAGCCAAGCCAAGCCAAGCCTGAACCAGGCCCAGATTCAGGCTCTGGCTCTGGCTCTGACTCTGACTCTGGCTTAAATACTCATAGCCAGCTCATAGCCAACAGGTCTGTATGGCGGGTGCTGTCCGTTGTTGTCGTCTCGCATGTCAATTTGATGGCAATTAACTTCTTGGCCAAACGTTTTGTTTTAATAATAAATTTAATGAGCTGCCAAAAATGGTTGCAAATTTACGTGGCAATTAGCGAGCTAAGCGACACTTGACCAAAAACCAAATCGTGTGCTCCATTTTGCTAATGAGCCGCCTTTTTAAACTGACCGACGACGAGGCTTGGCTTTGGCTTTTAACTTGACTCAGGCATTTCAAAGCAGTTAACCTGGCATTTTGGTAGTGTATTAAATGTACATACAGTGGCTTAAAGCAAATGGAAATGCTCAACTATGTGTAATATTTAAAAGTGCTGCTCAAGCATTTCAAGTTTTGCATTTCTCTACACTATATGTCAAGAAATAACTAATAAATTAATATAATTTTGCAGAAACTAGATAAATTACATATTTAGATTTTGTAGCACATTTTTTTTTTTTAATTTTTTATAAATATTTAAATATATTATTTATGTTCCATACTTTTCTATATACACTGCTGGTCAATAGGTTAGACGCAGCATTATTTACATTACAAAATATTTTATAACTTTTATTTTGAACACAATTGAAAAAAAGTTGAAATGCAGAAAATTTGGTTATTCAATGATTCTTTAAGTATACTATTCGAAAAATTATACAAACTTAAAAAAATTCTGTTTTCAAACTTTTTTCTTAGAGCTATTTAAATTAAGGCACTTTTTTCTTGGTCACTAGAATAGACGCACTTAAAATATTTTATTTTTTGGAAGAAAAGTAACTTATTTAAAAATTTAATTTTTAATTTATGTATCTATTTGACTTATTAGAAAAAAAGAAAAAATTTGTAAGTTACAAAAATATTAATTATATTTTTGTTTTTTTAAATAACTAATAAATTAATATAATTTTGCAAAAACTAGATAAATTACATATTTAAATTTTGCAGAACACATTTTGTTTAATTTTTTATAAATGTTTAAATATATTATTTATGCTTCATACTTTTTTTAAATATATATATTAATTATATTTTTGTTTTTTTTTTAAAGTTATTAATTGAAATCAGGCGAAATTTTGAAGTTTTTAATTTAAATTTTAAACATAATTAATTTTCCTAAAAAATTTTTTATACGAATTGAGTGTAAAAGTAATTTTAAAATTTTTGTATAAAATGTTCGAATTAAAAATTATTTTTTTCTTTTATTTATTGAATTGAAAGTAAAATTTATTTGTAATGTTTTTGCAAAAAATTTAATCATTTATATTATAAACACTTTTATTTTTTTGAATTAAAGTAAACCGTTTCCGAGTCGTAATTTTATAAATTGAAGGCATGTGTAATTTTGCAATTTTAATTTTAAAACTCAAAAATATTTATTATTGCATATTAAATAATATTTTATGAATTGAATGGAGTACTTTTGTAATTTTTTTAAATATTAAAACCATATAGTTCATATAGTTTTTATTTTTTTATTTTAAATATTAAAAGTAAAATTTATTTTGTATTTTTAATAAAAAAAAAATTAGCAATAATTATTATTTTTAACTTTTATTTTTTTTTTAAAGGATTTTTTTAAACATATAAATTTTATATTTCACTTTTAACTAACTTTTGTTTTATAAATTTAACGAGCAAATTTGAAGCAAATTGTTTTTTTGTTTTTATATATAATTTTGCAATCTTTTTAGTAATAAGTTATTACTAATAAGACTCATATGTGAATTACACATTGCTAACTGTACTTATGCTTATGTTCACCAGTGTATGAAGTTACTGGTCAATTTTTTCTTAATCGATTTGAAATGCAAATATTTTGTTTTGTTTGCGATAACTTATATAGTAAATAATGTTTTCACTTATTATAAAAATATTGCCTAAATGCTTCTTTTAAGTTGATCAGTTTCAAAGTGCGTTACAAACGAATAAGAGAGAGTCGGAGTAAGGTGGCAACGCTAGGAAATCGTTGACAGTTATCGATAAAAGCAGCCCAAAAAGAGCTGACTTCTTTTTACATCGATGCTTGGCAGAATGGTAAATTCGATTACAACAAAGGAGTTATAATATATCGATATTTAATAAAAAATGATTTATAAATTAACAACATATTCAAGACATATATATAATCACATATATAAAAAAAATAACTAGTTTCTCCATAACACACTTCTAAAACTAAACAGTATGTTTTGAAAAATAAATAATCATTTGAAATTTATTAGTTAAATTTTTAGATATGGTAGATAAAGTTTATTTCCTGCTCTAGCGAATTTATTTGATTATTTTTCTGTACAAGCAAAATTGTAATTTCATCTCTAATATCTAAAACTATCGATAGATATCGATAGTGCGATAACAGTTTGCTTTAGAGCAAGTATCCTCACTCACAAATATTTAGCTGAGTCAGGACAAAAAAAAAAGCAAAGAGACAAATTGAAAGTTTAGCTACAAAAACAGGGATATCTGAAAAGTAGACATGGCGTGCCTTTATACCCTTAGACGTGAAATCCAAACGCTGAAGGAATTTTTTCCGGCGAATCATTTACGCTTCCAGATTGTCCAGGCGAATATGGACGAGATGATGTGCCGTTTTATCGATAAAAATGGCCAAAATTATGAGATTCATGCAAATATTACGGAAACTTATCCGATGACACCGCCCGTATGGTATACCGAGTCGGATGAGGAACACATTCGGAATGCCTTGGAACTGCTCAGCAATACCAATGGACGGGATAATCATGTGATTTCTCAAGTTGGCCTATTGGTACGTGAATTGTGCCGTTGCTATAATGTTCCACTGCCCGATGATGTGGATAATTTGACAATTCGCATGGAAGATCAACGTCAGCTGGCAGCTGTCATTCCGAATGAATCTGAGGTAGAGTCCGAACCGGAGGAAATGGAATTCGAACCAACTGTCAGCGATAGCGAGCCGGACTTGCTTAATGACGAACTGAATGATCCCAATAATAACTTGAATGTGGAACATGTGGCGGTTTTAAAAAAATTACGTCAAAATCAAAGACAGGACTATACAAAGGGTGCCACCAGTGGATTCGTCACCGCCACCGATCGCCTGATGAAGGAATTACGTGATATATATCGTTCAGATTCTTTCAAACAGAATGTATACTCTGTTGAGATTGTCAATGATTCCATCTATGAGTGGAACGTTTGCCTCAACTCTGTGGATCCGGATAGTCCACTCTACAAAGACTTGCAGGTGCTCAAGAACAAGGAGGGCAAATCGTGCATCCAATTCAATATACTATTCAAGGATACCTATCCATTTGAGCCGCCCTTTGTACGCGTCGTCTATCCAATTATCTGTGGCGGTTATGTTCTCCTTGGTGGCGCCATTTGTATGGAACTGTTGACCCGGAATGGTTGGACTTCTGCCTATACTGTCGAAACTTTGATTATGCAAATTGGCGCTACTCTGGTCAAAGGCCGGGCACGTATCAACTTTGAAGCTAGCCATTTGGGACCTGATTATAATTTGGTGCGTGCCAAGCAAAGTTTCAATTCGATATCGAGAATACATGAGCAAAATGGTTGGGTTAATCCTCCCCAGCACGAAGGTTAAGCTTACTCACACACACAAAATAAACACACACTTACACACTTTTTCTTTAACAATATTAAAACAATATAAGAAATCAAACAATTTAAACGTTTACGTTCAGTTCTGCCCAGATATATATAATTTTTAAGTGCTTCTAACAAATTATGTAAATCGTTTTCTTTATGAAATAAATACTTATATTTATTATTAGATGAATTCTTATTGTGTTTCAATCAAGTCGAAATATTATCATTTATTTACAGCTTACATTAAATAAAATATTTAAAATAGTATATGACATACTATTTATTATTATTTATATGATATACTATTTATTAATATTTTGAGATTTTAATATGTAAATATATATGTATGTTCTAGTCCTGAATCAGATAAATTTGTATGTATGTATGTTCTAGTCCTGAATCAGATAAATTTTGATTTTAGATTGTCCATAAAAAAAGAACAACTTAACTGAGTCGTCGATTAAAGTTTTACATACAAAATCTCATTTTACCCCAAACTTTTATATAAAAGTTTAAGTATTCAGTGGCTCGATTTAAATAAAAATTTGATTAAATTGTATATATACATATATCTTAAAACATGGAATGAAAAACTAATTTTTTTTTTACTGTTCTGGATAATAAATAAATATATAAAAAAAACTATTTTAATAAAAACATGTCTAAACTATAAAAAAATAAGTTTTAACGCATAGTTGCCGAGTTTTTTTTATAATTTTGAAAACAAACATTTTTTTACAATAACTATTTTTTCAGCTTATTATTCTTATTGCAGCTCTAAGATATAATAATTCCGATTTTTCCTATTGCAGCTCTAGGATAAATTAATCCAGTTTTAATCAAATTTGGTAATTTTATAATCAGCGTAATAAAAGTTGTAAGTTTAGTTAAAATATCTCGTAAAACAAAAAAGTTGTTATATTTTTCAATCAATTTTCTTTTATGTCAGCTATAAGATATATTATAAAATCCAATTAGATTGTAAAGATCATAAAAAAAAACATCAAACTGGTTAGCTTGGTTGCGATATATTAAAAAACAAAAGTTTTTGATATAAGTTAGTTTTCGACCGATCTAACAATAAGATGGCAGCTATATATGCTATGATTTGATTCAGCCAGCTCCGATATAATAATATATTTTTATATTTATAATAATTTCTGCAAGCGTATATAAAAAATTAAGCAGATTTTCAGTTTATAATTATATATATGTATAATAATACTATTTTTTTCACTTTTCATTGATATTTGAATAAATCTAATTAGATAAAAAAGCACAATGCATAAATATTTTAAAAATCCTTTATCAATATATATTTTAAAGTGTAAAAATTTTGGTTTTCTCTATTAGCTGGAATGTGCTCAACCTAAAGGTTTTTGGTTTTAAAAAAATGTTTTAAAACAGATTTATAATCTATATATATATATATTATATATATTAATATATATAGCAGCATTGATACAGTCTTATTTAATGAATAGTTTGTCTGACAATTACATTCGACTAGAATGACTTGCACTTCGCTCCGCGTCTTAGAAAAAACTAAATAAAAAATTTAAAATAAAATAGAAATTAATATTTGAGCTGTTGAAGATGATACTTCAATTAACCCACCTCATTTGAGGATGATAGCCATATTGTTCACGCAACTCGGCCTTGGTAATGGTGCGTTCCAGCTGTTCGGGCAATAGATCGAAACGACGTGCAAATACCTTCCAATGCAACATATTGAAATAGTTATATTCTCCCGATTCCTTAGGGCCACAAACACCATAATTTGGATTATCCTCCTGTCGTCGTATCCAGAGACGTTCACGTATATGATAACGCCAGCCACGTTCGGCCAACTCGGCGGCTGCCAGCATTTGCATCATATCACCTGGATAATTGTAAAAGAAATAGAATAACAATTCCGCCTGCATTCGATCCACTTTGGGCTCAGCCAATTGCTCGCCGCCTGTATAATACAGCGGCACATCATAGTTGACATGATGGGGTGGACAATGTCCACCTTGCAACGGTCCTGCAAATGTGGCATACAGCTTATTGGCCTTACAGCCAGACGCATTGTTACCCGCCAAATCGTGGCCAAAGAATTGTGATATTAATTGTGGATTACGTTGTGCTACCTCCAAATTGCGTGCCAAACCAGCCAGACCATAGGCATCCTGTATGCCCGGATTGACCAATCCGCGTCGCGGCTGCGGCGGTGCATGGTCAAAGATTAAACCGCCCTGCGGTTCACCCATGCGATTTGTACGCAATGTACCATAGAATTTGGCATTCTCAAAGCCCGGCGGTGGTCCAATATTCGATGGCTTTATCTCGCTGTTCAGCTGGGCATGGCGAGCAGCGCGTTGAGTGACTCCATCGGCCAGAAATTGATCATCAAAGATGCTGCTGCGGCCGACATAATAATTAGACTGCGGCCGCGGCGATTGCGAATCATTGCCGCTGCTGCTGTTGTTGCAATCAGTGGCTGTGGCAGCCACAGATGACAATTCATTGTCACCGGAATAGATGGAGGGATTTATGCTGCTGCCATCAGAGTCCAGTTCCGGCAGAGATGTGCTCTGTGCGCTATCGGGTGTGCCCGGTTCAGACTCAATATTCTCTTTGTCATCATGCTGATCATCATCATCAACATCTTTGTCTTCAGGCTGATCGTCATCATCATCGTCAGTTATAATGGCTGTCCAATCGTCGGGCACATCATTATTATTGTTAATGTCGTTGTTGTTGTTGTTATTGCCCCGTTGTGCTCCTGGCAAAGCCGGAAAGTCCTTGCGTAATATGGTAAATTTTGGTGGCGGCGGTGTCGTTGACATTGATGTTTCCGGCTTGGACATATTCTTCACCACATCCACATACAAAGTGGATGTGTTACCATTTTGATTAGATTCCGATTTCTTCTTAGACTCGGCAGAGGCAGCGGCAATTGCCACAGCTGCCGCAAGTGCTTTGGCATTGTGACGCTTCATTTTTTTGGTATCGTTATATTATTTTTTATTTTTGAACACAAGAGAGAAAAAAACGATAATTCAAACTAATAAAAATCAAAATAATAATAACAAATTAGAATTTCTTTCTTCTATTTTTTTTTCCAGTAATTTATGAGCGTATCATATGCTACCAATGTCAAATCACCTGCCAGTGCTGCCCATTGCCAAATTTCAGATTGATTATCAATAAGTTTCGATAACTTTAGTGTTAAGTGTCAATATTTGAAATATATTGGAAATAACATTATTTCCATTAAATTAAATATATATATACTTTAAAAAAAATGTTTGTTGCTTTTGAATGTAATTAGATATATTTTATATCTAATATTCGTAATGCTCACAATATTTATTTAATTTTTTTTTTTAGTAATATCTTGATATTCAATTAGTTATGGACATTCTGGAATTTTGTTTTCAATTTTAAGCTTTATTAGTTAATTTTCATGTTATAATATTATTAAATGCACTTAAATTTCAGTTGAGATATATTTTTCTTATTTTGCCCAATGAAACTTTAATTATTATTTTTAAGAAAAAATAAACAAAAACCTTTATTTATATTTTTGAATAATTTTTAAATGAATTTTGTATCTATTTTAAAATCTTAATTCTTATGTTGATAAGTACTGCCCATCACTGATCAAATGCTATCGATAGGCATTATTTTTATACGATTTAAAACTGTGATTTAAGAATAAATTTATCAATGTCGTTATTATTAAATATTTTTTAATATTATTTTATTTATAAACAGTGATCCGATAATAACACAAGATCATTTTTTATATTTAATATAAATATTTAATGCTTTAACAAAACGCATAAGAAATTGTTTTTGATACAAAAATATTAAAATCAAAATTAGCAATCTACTTAAATAATATATTTATATATCATAAATAAATAATCAATACACGTTTTGGTCACACTGAATTTAATCAGCATTAACTGTATATCGATATTGTTAATTAGCAATTAAAACAATTTATTTTCGTTTATCCTTGCTTAAAATTTAAATTTATAGGCCCATCTGTTTAATGCTATCAAAATAGTATGTAACAAAAATAAATTTAAAAAAAAAATCTTATCTTGTTTTGATAAGAGTTGCTTATAAATATCGATAAAATCGATATATATATCGGTACGTGTCTTGCATCTCTAATAGCAAAATTTAACAAATTTGCTGTAATATTTATAAAGATTTATGAGTGTGTGTTGGTTTTTTTGAAAGCGTGTGAGTGTGCATGTGTGTGTGTGTGTGTGTGTGTGCATGTGTGTGTGTGTGGGTGCTGCGGAAATTGCCATAAACCAATTTAAAAGTCGAATCATAAATTTTGCCACAGCTGCCTAGACGCAAAAATTCACCTGCAGTTGCCATTGCCGCCGCCAATTGGCAAAAACGCAAAGAAACGATCGTCAGGTTATGCAAAGAGTTATGAAAACTGAACAACAAAAAAAAAAAAAAAGAGTTAAGAGAGGAGCATGGAGAGAATTACAAGCCATTAACTTAAAATGACAACAGCACCACATAAATCTCAGTACCAGCCGCTCAGCCGCTTTGTGGCTTTGCACTTAAAGGCAAAAAAAAAAAAAAACAAAAAAAAAAAAAGTCTGAAAATTGACAAAAGAAACGCCGCGCATATAAACTGAGGCTTCAGACTATTTGGTCTGGTCTCCGGTCTGGAAGCTGGAGCAGCTTCAACTGAGCCTGGAACTGTGGAGTGGGCGGCGCAGGCGTTGGCTTTATGCGCTAATAGCCCAAGCCCCATCAGGCAACCCAGGCCACTGCCCACAAAAACAACAACAACAACAACAATCCGGCAGACGAAGAGTCATTTGGTGGCAGTGCCACCACCTCCTCCTCCTTCTCCTCTTCAACCCCTTTCGAAAATTTATGCGAACGAGGTGCGAGCGTCAAATTAACGAACTTGTCTGTTGAGCTAAACCAGCCCGAAACGCTGGCCCAAATGCTGGCCAAGAACAGAGCAGTGTCTCCATTTCCAACCCTCTCTCAAAATTGAAACTGGGTAAGTCAAAACATTCAGGAAATCAGGTGCAGGCCCCCTCCGTTCAGCAAATTAAGCACAAATAATATAAAATACAATAATGCTAAATCCATGCCGCAGGCATGAAAAATGATATACATAAAGAAAAGCACGCAATGAAACTTCCAGTTAGAGATGGCACAAACAAAAAGGATTATTAATTATAATAGTGCTTGCATATTTAATTTATTGGTTTATTTTTTAAATTCAACTATTAAAACGGCTCTAAGCTTTATAATATAGTTCAAATGATACGAAAACTAGTTCAAATGTTAATTATTTATTTCATATTTATTGATTCTTCTTCTTTGTTCCTAGTGCTACAAGTAAAACTAACAATTTAAGACACTAGACACTTTAACACAGACTGTTCATAATTTTTCAAAATAAATTAAGCTTTCTAACTCCTTTTTTTTTAATTTTTAATAAAATATAATTTTTTATAACTTTTTTTTTTTTTTAATTTATTCAAATGTGTTTTTTTCTGTTTTGAAGCCTTAATGTGCTTTAAAAAAAATTATTACATATGTTTAAGGCTGCAAAATAAACTCAAAAAGTTCGACGTATAACGAGAACTAGATCAAAATTTAAATTATTTATTTTATGTTTATTTAGTATTCTTCTTTGTACCTAGTACTACAAGTAAAACTAACAATTTACGGCACTAGACACTTTCACACAGACTTTCCATAATTTTACAAAATAAATTTAGCTTTCAAACTTTTTTTTTTATTTTTAATAAAATTTAATTTTATCATTTTTATTTTTTTTTTTTAATTTTTTTCAATTGTGTTTTCTAAAAATTTATTTTTTTTTGCTGCTTTAAAGCTTTAATGTGCTTTCAGAACTATTTTTACCAAAGATGATTTATTTTTATATTTATTCTATCTGCTCTGTGTATTTTTACGTAGGTTAGAGCTTTTTATTTAAGCTCTATTGAAGCTTCAATGTGCTTTTAAAGCTGTTTTTATAGAGCACTTACCCTTTTAATGTTAGTACAGCTTAAATTTTCATTTAAGGTGTTTAAAATAAAACATGTCAGATAATGTGCTTTTGAAGTCTGTTTTTTCAGTTTATTTATGCTTTTGATATATATTTAAAAAAATTAAATAATTTTTGCCTAAATCTTTTACCAGTTTGAAAAGCTGTTTATTTTCTGGAGAGGACCCTCTTTCTATAAAATTTATTTTAAGAAAAACTGATTTTACAGTCATTCAAAAATGAAAATGTTGCTTTTGAAGATCACTTGTAAGACATTTTGTTAAATTTATTTGACTAGAATTTCATAAATATGCCTTAAGCTGTATGTAGTTTAAATATTAAAAACAATCGCAAATAAGCTTTTCTTTTATTTGGATTAATTATTTATTAAAATGTCTATTTAAGCCACTATCTAGCCTTAAGTTGTAGACTGCTTCTGCAACAGATTAACTACCTGCTTATTTAATATTTCTAACAAATACCATTTCTCTAATTGTATTTTTTATATAATTTTCTTTCCTTTTTATTTGTATTTTTTTTCGTGATTTTTTTCACACCATCACGATGTGTCACCATACACCACATGGCTGCCATCGCTAGCTGGAAGCTAACAAACATCACGAATTGCCATTTTAGCTGAGGCTGGGCAGGGCAGAAGCTGCTTGAGCTTGGCTGGCCACATAAACTACAATAAATCATACTCATGTTGCGGCTGGCAAAGACAACGACAATGAACCAAACCGAACCGAACCAACTCGACTCGACTTGACTCGAGTCAAGACGAGTTGAGTCGCCAAGTGGAGTGTTCCAGGAGATATCACGAGTCTCCCAAGTGCAACAACAAGAGCCAACGGCCACTTTGTAGACAAGGCGACGGGTCAGCAATTGCTGAGCCATTAAATTGCCATTGCCAAGGAAAAGGAAACAAGTGAAGCAAAGATTTCAGGACTAGAAATCTACAAGTTTACCTGTTGCATATACGGTAGGTGCTAAGACTACAGCATTCACTTAAGCTGCTAGCTGTTTTTTTTTTTTTTTTTTTAACACCCTGTACTCATTAAAAATGGCTTAAAGTGGTTAATAAAACTGTACAAAATGTATGTAACATGCAGTAGGAGATATTTTAGACCTGGTAAAGAATATATATTCTTGATCGGGATTAATAGTCGAGTCGATCTATACCTGTTCGTTTGTCTCGGAGGCAGAAGGAGATATCTTAGACCTGGTAAAGTATATATATTCTTGATCAGCATGAATAGCCGAGTTTATCTAGCTCTGTTCGTTTGTCTGTTTGACCGCACAAATCTCGGAGACTATAAAGGCTAGAGACATTTGCAATTCGCAAATCAAGTTTATTTCAAATTACTGATAGCCCTCTACGCCCAATTGGAAAAAATCGATTGATAGGCACAATTTTATTATTATAATTTTAATAATATGCACAAGTATATATAACACTAGTTTACAGTTTAGTATTTTTGCAGTCTTTCGACTGATTTGTTCATATCTACATCAGATCTTATTTGATCTTAAATAATGTTACACAATTCATATATGTCTGGAAAAGTGATAAACAAGGTGAATTTTATCTTGGGAGTTTTTACTAATTGCTGAATAACTATCACATTTACAGACCGATTTGGACAAATGTATACTTAAAATATTCGTAAAAGAATTGTCTAACATTATAAATCTTAAAAAGTATTTAAACGAATTTTTTAAATTTTTTAAAGACCAATTGAAATTCAGCAAATTTTTAAAAAATGCAAAAAAAGTTCATATTTTTCAACTTTGAGGATTTATAATGGCATCAATTCGCATTCGGTCCACATAAGCGGTAAACGAGCTGGCAGCAGCGCAGTCTGCAGTCACAGTTTGCAGGTTTCGACTGGCTATAGGGTGTACCCTAGTCGGGTATACTCGACTATAGCTTTTTTACTTGTTTTTTTTTTTTGCCAAAGATTACCAGAACCCAAAATTACTTGTATGTGTAACTCGTATATTTGCAGAGTGAATGAACTGTTCTAGTGCATAGGCGTACATTATGGAAATTAGCAAAAGTTCCTCTCCCTCCCCAACCCAGAACAACAACAACAACAAAGCGACGTTCCATCTTCAGACGCAAATGACCCCAATGCGCATCACTCAACTGCGTGTGCGTCGTCATTGAAGTTGGAGTTGGAGTTGGAGCTGTAGCTGGAACTGTAGCTGTGGCTGCCCTAATGACCAGCATCAGGAGCAACACCATCACCATCATCATCATCATCCACAGTAGTTGTAGGTCCCACACCAAATATTTTACGAGGAGTTTTGTGGAATTGTGTGTAGGCTATATGTATATGTATGTTCTTAGCCTTGGCCATTAGTCGAAGCGTCGTAATGGCCACATAAGTTTATGAGGTTTTTCGCAGCACTAAAAATTATGCATATATAATAGATGTACCATATATTTTCTTTTGTTAGTGGGCGTTTGTTTTAATGCTCTCTCTCTGCCTCTCTATTTCTCTGACTAATTTCGTTGATGGCCTTGCCACATGGTAAAGTACAAGTTACACCTGAAGTTTATTGGGAAGAGCATCATATAAAAGTGAAAAAGTATTCTATGCAAACAAGTCATTAAAGTCACAAGTCAATATATCTTTAGGGCACTAGAATACAATCTTGCTAAATATTAGTGAACCTTTAATTTTGCATTTAGTTAAGGGTATTTAAAACATTGTAAAAGGATTTTCACATAATTATGCTTATGTTACAAGCAGTTCCTTTAAACAATAAACAGTCAAGACATTGTTGAACTTTTTCATTAGTTATCAGAAAGCGTAAATATTTATTATAAAATTATATTCCTTTTTTTTGTTTATTTTTAATTTTTTAAAAATTAATAAACTCATTTTTATGAGGTTCATCTTGGTTTCCTTATTAGAAAATAAATAAACTTTCGACCTTTAGCTGTAAAAAAGCCATAGAATGAATTTTAGTTTTCTTTTCGATTTTTTATTGATTATAATTTTAAAAAAATTTGCTTTTGTCTTTTATTATTAATTACCTTTAGCTATAAAAAGTCATGGAATAAATTCTATTTTGTTTTCCATTTTTTATCGATTATAATAAAAATAATTTTATTTTTTGAGTTTTATTATTTATTATTCAAAAATAAATAATACTGCGTAATTACAAAATAAATCATAAATTCTATTTATATATTAAAACTCAGAAAATAAAAGTTTTTCTGCAAAAAAAATGTATTTACTAATACTTCTTACTTTTATGAACAAGATATTATATATATGTTACCGCTTTGTTGAGAACAATTACTTATTTTATTAAATAAAGTTGATTTTTCATTCCAAACGCCCAAATAATTAATTTTTTTTTGTTAAAATATTTGTCGAATATATAAAATAAATATTTTTTTAGTCAATGAAAAATGTTCTAACAAGCTTCAGTATGTGTTTAAGCTGATTTAATTATATTAACCAAAATAAAATATTTGAAAGCTTAATTATATCTAAAATTTGAATTTAATATTTTATTAAATCTTTCAAATAACAAACAAAGGGAAAAAAGTATATACAAATTTATTAAGACATGTTTTGAATATTTGTATTTAATATAATAAAAAAAATCTTTATAATTAATATTATCAAATTATAAAGATTTCAAGGGTCTTGTCGTCTTTTAAAAAATTTGATTTTCTTTTTAAGACAAAGTTTATATTAAGAACTTGTACCTTAATCTTAAATTTTGTTATGTAGAAAAACAAAAACTTTATGATTAACCTTGTCAAATCAATCAATTTCAAAATGTTTAACACAAACTAGTACATCATCCCAAAGATATTACCAACTATTAGCATTGATCAATTCTTAAAAAACATAAAGTCATCAATAAACTAAATAAAACCCAAAAATGCAATTGCAAGTCAATTTTTTTTTTTTGGGTTACTTTAATAACAATGTTGCATTGTCTACGCATTTGTTGTTGTTGTTATTATTGTTGTAACCATTCACCGAATATTCACTGATTTCATAAAATATTACGATAAATGTCGTTTTCAACATTTATAAGCGCAGATTTTCATATTTTATTGCTTATAACTGCAAAGCGACATTAAATGCTGCTGCTTAAAGAAACAAAATGCAACGCATAATAAAGCCTCAATACAAAGATTCCTCCAAAAAAACAAGAAAAAAATTCAGACCTGCCCAAAGCAATCCATACAACAAAAATCGAAAGAAAAATGAATTGTCTTCATTTTGTAATTTAATGGTATTTTATTGAATTTTTGATGCGCACGGACAAGGCGACTACATGGGCATCCTTGGCTGCTGTTCCTTGGGTTCGACTGGAACTGTAAGATCTGCAAGATCTTCACTTAGTAATTCGGTGGGATTCGTTGAGAGGAGAGACGGGGAAGCGAGCCAACATTACCTGGCGGCCTGTTGACATTTAAAATATGGCCGCGTGTCAGTGCGGCTGCCCTACGCCCATTTTTATGGCAGTCAGGTTTACATTTCGATTTCGATTTCAATTTTTTTTTTTTTTCAATCAGCCAAAAAAAACCCGAAACTGAACCTGAACCCAAAATGCTGAGATACTGGCCAAAACTGAAGTCAACTTCATGGCGTAAATTCAATTTGAAGGTCTGTGCACAGCGTCTGAATTCCCAAAATGCCAACAAAATGTGCTTTCACTTGACCCGCAGTGCTGCGTAAATAAATTTTATCGCTCTGTTGACACGTGCGCGTAATATTTCATTAAATTAAAAATAAATATAAAAAAATAAAAAAATAAATATAAAAAAAATAAATATTATAAAAATAAAAAACAAGAATTAAAGAAGAGCTAGGCTTTGCAACGGTTGACGTTTGAATACTCTGCTAAATAAATTTTATCGCTCTGTTGACATGTGCGCGTAATATTTCATTAAATTAAAAATAAATATAAAAAAATTAAAATGAAAATAAATAAAAAATAAAAAATAAAAAAAAAATAAAAAAAAAAATATTATAAAAATAAAAAACAAGAATTAAAGAAGAGCTAGGTTTTGCAACGGTTGAAGTTTGAATACTCTTTTAATTTTAATTTCATTAAATTAAAAATAAATATAAAAAATAAAAATAAATATAAAAAAATAAATATAAAAAAAATAAATATAAAAATAAAAAACAAGAATTAAAGAAGAGCTAGACTTTGCAACAGTTGAAGTTTGTATACTCTGCTAGGGCAACTGAAAGATATTGCTAAATGTGCTTTAAAAACATCTTTTGAAAGTGAAAAATACTAAATTCATACTTATCAAATGTAGATAAAAATATGTAATATTAAAGATAATTATCTATAGAAATGGCACAAGAGTGATACGATATGTTTCAAATTTAATATGTATGTATGATTAAACATAGAAAAATTACATATTATGTATGTATGATTAAAGTTGTATATGAAGTCGAGCTTTTAGGCTAAATTTATGGTGACATTGTCGAGCTTTTAAGCTAAAATCATAGTTTTTTATTTTTATTTTTATTTTTTTATATATATTTTTTTATTTTTTTTTTAATTCCTTTTGTGACCTTGTTTTCTGTTAAAGAATAGTTTGTTTTTTTGTTTTAATTCTTTTTTGGAGCAAGGGCGTAGCAACGCGCGTCTGGTAATCTAGTACAAAATATATATATACCTAAATATCTTTTTTTGTAGCAAAATTGCACAAATTTCAACAGCTTTCAGAGAGACAAGAGAAACACACAAAACAATTTTTTTCTTTAACAACGCTTTGTATATTTCCTGACAAAATTATAATACTCCCAACATCATTTAGGGTATATATACGATATATACAAAAATATATATATATATGCGCAATCAGTGAAATACTTGTGCAGCAGTGCAGCAGCATAAACAAATCGGCAGCCGCATCGTAACTTCGTTTTCAATTTGGCAAGTTTGACACTTGGCCAGTTAGTCAATTGGCCAAGTTTCACAATTGGCCAACGGGTGACCATTTCAAAATGTGTCCAAGTGCCACCTACGTTGGCTTTCAACTGCAATTGGGATTAGGATTGGCATTAAAGTGGGGAGCGCAGGGAGTGGGAGAGACGACTACCTGTTGCTGCTACTTGTGCCACATTCACTTGCCGTGTTGCAGTTGCAGTGCGTGGCTCCTGCATTTGCCTTTTGCCTTTACTTTACTTTACTTTAGTTAAATTTACTTTATTTTAGACTTTACTCTGATTGCAAATGCCACGTAAAGTATAACAACAATCTGCATGGGCCCATTTCCTATATGTTATGGCCACAAAAAAGACTCGTAGAGTCGCGTGAGTTGCAACTTTAACTTTAGTTAATTAATCACAAAACTTGCCTCGTGTGTGTGTGTGTGTGCAACAAAAATAGTTAATGCTTTTAAGTTATTGGTATTGGTATTAAATTTGATAAAAATATGCACAAGTTTAGCTGCAGTTGAGACAAATCATTGATCATCGTATTAGTTTTTATTTGTATGCACACAAAATGTTGCAAAAAGTCAATTTTAAAAAATAATTTAGTGAAAAGAAAAGCGTGAAATTATGCGAACATTTTAGCTTAATAAATGTTTATTTAATTTTTAAATTTATTTTAATTTGATTTTACGAGAAAGAAACAGCAAACTTATGGAATTTGAATTTTGTCTGTTAAGGAAAACTTTTTAGAGCATAGAACACTTTTTTATATTTCTATAAATCAAATTAAATAATAGTTTTTGATTTTTATTACAAAAAGGAAATTTTTTTAGAGCATAGAGCAATTTTCTTTTATTTTTAAAAAATAAATAAAATAATAGTTTTTGATTTTTATTACAAAAAGGAATATTTTTTTTAGAGCATAGAGCAATTTTTGTATTATTTTTAAAAATCAAATAAAATAATAATTTTTGATTTTTATTACAAGAAATCATTTATAATATTTTTTCGTACATTTTTACATTATCAATCAGTCTGATGGCCCTTGTTCCTCTAGCTCCAGCTGTTGGTCTACAATATTATAATTTTAAATTAATTCTAAAATATATTTATAAAAATTAAAATTATATAAATAAATCAAATTAAATTATAAATATTTTTGAAACTGGGTTAATAAGGTTGCTGGAATTTATTCTAATAAATGTTTGTTAATTTAAAATAATAAAAAAATATAAAAAAATAATAAAAAAAAAATAATCGAGTCAATGAATAAAATAAATAAATAATAAAATAAAATAAAAATTATCTAAAAAAAAATTTATTAGCTTTTTCCTCCTACGCATTCAATACATTTTGTACCTTTTTCAGTGGAATTAAAATATGTTTTCAATAGACACCCCTTAGTTATAAGGAATATTTTTGGGAACTTAATTTATAGATTTATTTTTTTAATTTTTTTTTTTTTTTTTTGGGAAACATTTAATTTTACTGTTATTTCTTAACAACTTACATTAAACTTAACAAACAAAAATAACAAAAACAACAACTTAACAAAAAAAAAAAAAAACTAAATTAAGTCTGGTTAATAATAAAAACAAAACAACTTAAAAAGAAAAAACAAAATTAAGTCTGTTTAAATTTTTTTTTTTTTTTTTTTTTTTTAAATTTTATTTATATAACTTATAGAAAAATACTTAAGCAAATTTCAGATAACTTTAAAGCAGTTACACTAGAGAATTCAATCAAATTTCGAATTTTTCTAAACATTTATTGTGCGCTTTCTATATTATGATAATTTTCAAAAAATGTTTCTTTTGTATACCTCTACATATTGGCTGTATTGTGTTTAGTTATTTTCTCATTTTTGAAGGCTTTGGCAATATTCTATTTGTAATGTTTAACGTTATCAATTTTTGTCCACGTCTGGTAATGATCTGGGTTATGCAGTCGCAAATAAGTATTATAGCTGGTCTTGTGCTCTTGGCCGCTACTTCTAATGTGAGTTAAAAAATGCAGCAAAAAATTATGAAAAAAAAAATTTTTAAATATTTTTTTAGTCTGACAATTTTGGCTATTTGCTGCCCGTACAAATTGTTGTCAAGCTAATTAGCTTAATATGCGAATTAATATTCTATATGTTATTTCCTGGTATACAGTATAGGCATCCCTTGGCTTTATATTCATTTTTTTCTATTATAGGTAAGTTTTGAAATTTGATTTAAATATATATTTTTAATTTTTTTTTTTAATTTAATTTCACACAGTTACTGTCTATATTGAGCTTGTGGTATTCTCATTTTTTCAGAAGCTTGAGCGTATGTAAGAGACGCTGCTGTTGCCTCTTATCTTGCCTCAAAAAACGGTAGTTGGATTCGCTCTTCATGAACAGACTTAATCACAGCGTGTAGCATTTTGTGCCGTGATTAAACGTAAATTTATTAGGCAAATGTTGCGCAATTGGTCACCAGATCCCCAGCTACAGTTAGCTCCTACTTTAACTTTAGATTTAGTTTTATATATTTTTCTTCTTTTTAACTTTGCGCGCATAAATCGTGGCAATTGTCAACTCGGCTCCAAATTCAGGCTCTTTGGGTCTCCCGGCTTAATTATCGTCGCACTGTTGCGCTACATGCGTGCTAATTGAGTGCGGTTAGTGACCAACTGACCAACTGAGCTGGTGCTAAGCTGGCGACGCGGACATCGATGTTGGAACTGGTGGACATGGACGTTGGCCACGTCCTGCTATGATAACAAACAACGCGACGACAAACGCACGCTGTGCCAAAATGAAATTATGTTGCAATACTCTCAATTCCTCCACTCCCCAAAAAAATACTCAAAAAAATATAAAAAAATATTCAACAAAATCCTCAAGCCACAATGATCAGCAGTGCTCAAGTACCCATTGGTTGGTTCACTGGATCGGATCACTGATCGTGGGGCTTAATTAATTTCGTTGATTAATTGAAAGTGCGCCTTGGTTTTATTTTTTCTCTTTTTCATATACCCTGTACACAGAAAATCATGTAGCAGGGTTTAATGTATTAGTTTGGGCTAGGAGAAAATAATTTTTGGTAATATAAATTATTTATTCTTGATCAGCATCGGCAGTGATGTCAATTTAATCATTCTGTTTCTTATTTTAGAAATATAGAATATTTCTAATTGAAAAAATTGATTTAAATGTAATACTTAAATATTTATAAGTTTTATGATCAAACCAACTGTGCAAAAAAGTTAATATTTAATTTATTAAAAGAAAAACCTTTTAAACATATTTTTTTTCAATTAAATAACAGATCTTAAAACTTTTCTTAGTTAGATCTTGAAGTAGAAAAAATAACAAAGCTTTTATTTTCTATTATTTTTTTATTTAATCATATCCTATTCCATTCTATTCTGTTTTATTCTATTCAATTCTATTCTATTCTATTCTTATCTATTACATTTTATACTATTATATTCCATTCTATATTATTTTATTTTATTATATTTTATTTTTTCCTATTCTATCGATTTTTTATCCAATCCTGTCATTTTCATTATATTTTTTTTTTAAGCTCAAAAATCAACACTAAACTGGAAATAAATGAATTAAATTTAATAAAATATTTATATATATCTTTCTTTGTTAATATTTAAATTTTTCTTAAGTAGTTTTAACAGGGTATTTTGTAGTCACTCTAATGCTTAATTCCCTACCTTAACAGTGCAAAGTTGAAGGCAAATATGAAAAATTGGATACAACAGATTTCGTTTCGTATATATTCGGTAGTATGTTGAGGGCGTTGCCATTGCCAACCCTTTGGTCCATTACTCTTAACCGACCAATTCGATTATTGCCAAAAGTTATGACTGACCGCAGGGAAAAGGGCCAAAAAAAATACGAAAAATCAAAACTGCAGTTACAATTACAATTACAATTTAAGTTTGTGTAGTCAATAAATATTTTGTGGCATACGCATTATGTACAGATACATAATTGGTTATATAGAAGAGTTATGCATTAAAACAAGTATTAAATATTACTTGAATTAATAATAAATTTGATTGAGTTATAGTAAAAAGTGTAAGGAAAATATGAAAGAAAGAATTGGGCATGAGAATATTACTTAGGATATAAATTCCTTAGATTTGCACAGATTAGGAAAATATGTTATTTTTTTTCTTTTTTCTGAATTTTTTTTGTATAAGAACTTTCTCAAGACTTTAACTCCATTTTCCTTACCAAAATAACCCTGTAAAAATAAATGATTTTTTCCATGTTCTATATAGTAACGATGCTTCCCAATCAAATATCATAATTGTGAAAAGCTTTCAACCAACTATAGAATGCAAAATCGAATTAGCTTTGATATATTTGTCATATGTTTTGGTTTATTACAGATATAGTTAAGCCCTGTGTAAATGATTCTACTAAAGTTAATTCAAATTAAATCTCTCAAGTGAAAATGCTGCCCAAAGAAACGCAACGCAATCCCAAACAGCGTCTTATACCATTATCATCGGAACTTGAACAAATTATTAGAGAGGATGACAAAATTAATATAAGTAATAAAATGCCGATGCAGCTAAATAAAGATAATACAAAATTGAAGAAACAAAAGTTTTGCACCGATAAACAGCTTCGACTTTTTAGTAGCATCCCAGAAACTGCTTCTCTAAAAAAATATAAAAATAAGGAGAACACAAGAATTTCGGGAAAGCGAAGAAAATCCAACAAAGTTTTGATTACTGTGAATAAAAATGCCAAAAATATCAATGAAAACTCTGATTCCAGCACGACTTTATCTAGTTCTTCAATTAAACCAACATACCCTAGGAAACCTAGGCCATTGCCAAGACCTCGCATATATAGCTCCAGTTCGGAGAGTATAATTTCAATACCCTCTAAAAAAGAACAGAAAGAACATCAAAATGCCTTATATAATTATTATAGCATGAATCAGTATTTAATTAATACACTGGTGGCAACAAAATCGGTAACATCATTTCTACTGAATCGTTATAAATTATTAAATTATAAAATTAACAATTTTAATGCCATTTATAAGAATAAATTAAAAGATTTGACACGTGCGTCATCAGTCTGAAATTGTGATGCCAAATTCAATACCAAATTTAAATGGAATTCTAGGAATGTGCATTGATAGTGAAAGTAAATTGATTTTGTAATGGAAATTTTAAGATACACACATGTTCAAAAACTATGTAAACCCATACGAACAAATATAACAACAACAATAACAACAACAAATTGCCTGTCATGTTAGCTGTATGGAGAAATGCTTTTAGTCGAAAGTCTTGATCAGATAGATTGAGGGGAGGGAGAATGATAGAGGCAAAGGGAGCTGAAGTTACCTTAAAACAAAAGCTGTGTTTCAACCAAAATTTTCCACTTGATTTCCCTATTAAGTTGTGGGGGATCGATAGCTGTACATGCTGTACGGTTGTCATTTGAGCTTTCTTTTCTAAAATAAGGTTTTAAATGGAGAATGAAGAGTTAACCCAAATATTATAGATTTTGTTCCTTTTTAAGTTGACTCGAAACTGAAAAATAACGTTTTAAAAAAAAAAAAACAAACGATAATATATTATTTTGTTCTCTTCAACTAAAACACTTGAACAAAAATTCCATTTTTATATTAATAAGTAAAATACCGTTGGCCGTATTTTTATGTATAAAAAATAAAAATAAAATGTAGTAAATTGTTGCATACTTTTGGGCCACTTCTACCGTTGCACACTTGTGCGCCTGTAATTCTCAAACGATTTTAGCAGTCAGCTTATAAAGCCTCTGTTCTATCCCCATATAAAAATTTTTTTGAAACCCTTTTGTAAGTGAATAATTGAATTCATATTGTGCTTAAAACTTTTAAAATCAAAAAAGTGTAAAATATTGTTGTCAATAATAAACACAATAAAATGGCCACAAATTTTTAAAAAATTATTCAAATACTTTTAATAAAACAGAATAGTTTTGAATAAATATAAATTTTATAAATTCAACAAAAATTTTCAAAAAAAAAAATTAGATTAAAGCGTAATAAAATAAAAAAAAATAAAATAATATGTTAATAAAATATGAGCAACTTTTTGGGCATAAAAAAAGCTTATATAACTATATATATTTGTAGATAAATGATGATAATTTAAGTACTCTTAGAACAATTATATTTTTCAGTTTTATTATAATTATTGATTATTCTCTCATTAACCTAAGTTATAGAAAAAAAAAAAATTTCTCTTGGATTTTGGCTTCCACAGAGCGTAACGCTTTCAGCAGCCAAATTTTCCTTCCGGTTCCTTTTTCTTCCTAAAAATCCTAATTTTTTACCTGTTTAAATGTGAAATAGACACTTCTCTTCTAGATTGCAGAATCTTCTTTCTTTTTTTAATCAAAGAATTCTCCTAAAAGCGAGAACTACACATAGCTAGTAACTTAAGTTTTTAATGATTTAACGATTTTTAAACTAGCTTAAAAGCAAATATAAAAATAGGTCAATTTTTCATAAAATTCTTCCTGCTTTTCTTATTTAAAAATAATTAACCTTAAACTTAGTCAAGAGTTAACTCTTTATGAAACTGGACCAGGGCAATTGGCCAATTTAAATTAGGCCTATAAAAGCCTACTATTTCTACCTCGTTTCCCGATACTTAAGCCAAGCTTAATACGTTAAGCTATGGTTACAAAAAAGAAAAAAAAATAAAGCCAACTTGATTAGTTTAAGACCACATCACGTTTGTTCATATAAAGCGCACATTATAGACCACATATAAATCACCATTAATTTGACAGTAGATTTTACATAACTGCAACCCAACAGGTGAAAGCGAAAAGAGCTGCCAGCCTGCAGCTGCCTATGGTCATGGCCAGATGAGGTCCATTAGATGTGAGGGGGGGGTATGCGGGCTACGGTGCATCATGGTAAAACTCGCCACTTGCACTCGTAAAAATTTACTACCTGCCATGGCATGCAAAATCGAATTGTGTGCTAATATTTGGCCGAAAACTGCACAAGAGATCGCTTAAGGCCAACATATATTTTTTTTGGCTTTTTTTTTGGTTTTTTTTTGGACATGACGAAGTGACTGCACAGACGAGAAGTTTTCCCAGCATCCCAAGACTTTCGGACAACAATAAAATCATTTTTGCATGCTCAAATTGGCAAATGTCAGGCCAAGAGGGGGCGAAGAGGGGGCCAGAGGGGGCTAGAGTGGGGTTTATGTATGTTGTGGATTCCAATCCAAGTTTTGGCCAATGTCAGACATTTGTCCACCTTGCGAGTGTCTCTGTGATCGACATGCAATGCCAGTGAAATTGTTTTCAAATAGGTAAAAGTTGTCATGATATTTCCACAAATGGAAATTGAACTAAACCCTATGATGCTCTATCTTTGGGTATAATAAATTTCAATATGTTGTTTGTGATATTTTTTGTAAACTAACAGCGATTTAAGCATTAGTGTATTTGCGGTTGATTTTGGACTTGTGGAAAGGTTTGCGAATCTCACATAAAATATAAGGTAACCAATCAATAGGAATATTGTTACACTTTTGTATATTTACAAATTAAAGTGTAACTACTACAAAAGTCTTTAATAATTTCTATTAAAATTTATTTAAAGTTATTTTACAAAAAATATTTAAAATCTATTAGATTGACGGGCAATTTGCGCTCTTATATTAAAGTTTTATTTAACTATAATATCGAGTAGCTTTTCTGATGCAGACGCATTTATCTAAGAGAATTTAAGCTTGGCTATAAATTATCGTTTATATTAAATACACAATTAAGTTAATTATGAATCGATTCAGTATATTTTCAAATTAATACATAGATAGTGCATAATGAACAAATTTACTTGAAATAGTCGAAAAAAAATATATTTTGCACTTATTGGACATAAATCAGAAATATTTCCAGGTTATTCTCAAAGCAAATAAATAGTTTAAAAAGAAATTATAAAGAAAATATAAAGAAATATCGCCAGCATACTCTTAAATATTAATAAGAAAAATAAATATACGAATATATTTTATTATAAGTACAAACATTTTTTTTGTAGTCATAACCATAAATGATTATAAAAGTTTAAACACAGTTTTTGTCAAATTTCCAATAAATAAATATTGAAATAAATGAGGACAACTCTTTTAAGCATATTTTTAGTTAAAAGAAATTTCTTTGTAAATTTTGAAGCATTCAAAAATTTGTCTTAGCTTGAGATTTACATAAAAAAAAACGATTTAATATTTTAATATTAAAATTTCCGCAAACAAATATTTGCGCTACATTTCAGCGATTTAGCTTTAATTTTTGACTTTATTGGATTTTTTACTGATTTTGACAACTGTTTAAAAGAGAATCCTTTTTTTACTGTTAAATAAATTATTGAAAATTCAACTACAAATATAATAATGCAACAGTTGAGAAAAATTCACCTATGCAAATTTTTAGCTGATAAAAAAATCTTAAAAATTCAACTACAAAATAAAAAAGAAATTTATTAAATAGTTTTATGTCATAGATAAGCCTTTTACATTACCTAATTATTTACCTAAAATATATATAAATATATATATATTTACCTAAAATATAGTATATATATTTTTCCGATAAAAATTCTGTATTTCGTACTATTATAAATTTATTCCAAAAATTTGAGCAACATAATGGCCATGTTTTCATTGATTTTTTGACTATAAACAATTTACTACTGTTCATATGTTAGTTGGGCCTGGTTAACATGATTATGCAAGGTTAACTGAACTTGGATTAAACTAAGCTAAACGCATGAACAACCAACGTTTAGTTAAAAATGTTAAGAATTTTAAGCAATGCACTTAAAGTTAAACCAAGTTAAACAAAATGCCAACAAGGCGAATTGCAGGCTGCGTAGCTTGTCAAAGACAATTACGTGTGAAAGATCTCACAAATTGATTGAGTGATGGCAGGGGTAGGTAGGTACAGGTACAGGTATATATAATCTGACAGGCGTCGCGACACCACACAATATATATATATATATATATATATATATGTAATATGCTCAAGGCAATTTGGAGACGCCGCCGCCAAGTGGCGACAATAAAAATGCACAGCAATTTGGCGGACGCGTCTCTAATTGAGCCCAACGGCTGAGGCTGCCCAATGGCAAGTTTATATACCCTGTAATCATTGGAAAATTGATAAAAAGGGGAGTTATAAAGCGGCGCAAAAGTAGGTAACTGGCAGAAAAAGACTTTTTCGATCATTTTAAGCATATATATTATTTTTCAGCATCTATATCTATATCAACGAGTGTGAAATATTTTTTTATATATACAGAAGCAGCCCATTCAAGCATGACAATTGAACTGCTTGATTGTTTAAATTATAATTTGCACTGCTTGATTTGAATGTGTTTAGAGAGCATTTATAATTATTTTGATTTTTTTTTTTATATTTTTCGAACATTTATTTTTGTAGTTTTTTTCGAAAACGTGAAGTTATCTTAATTGGTCAAGCAAGACGAACATAAAAAAATGAAATTTAAAAATTTTTAAATACTAAAAATAAATTTTTGTTAGTAAGTCCTTTTTTTAATTTTAAGAAGTATTTTTTTATGGTTTCACTTTAACATAAAAAAATAATTTTACAAGTTTTTAAAAATTAAAAATAAATTTTTGTTTAGTATAATCTTTTTTTTTAATTTGTAGAAATATTTTTTTAAAAATTTTTAAATACTAAAAATACATTTTTTTTATTAATTCGTTTTTTTTAAAAGTATTTTTTCGTTCGTCTTTAACATAAAAAAATATTATTTTATTAATAAATGTTTTAAATACATTAAAAATAAATTTTTGTTAGTAAGTCCTTTTTTTTATTAATTTGTATAGAAATATTTATTTTTTAAAGTTCATGTTTTTAACATGTTAAAGAGCAACTTTAAAAATTACTTCTAAAAAATAAAAAAAAAGACTTGCTAACAAAATTTTTTTTTAGTATTTCAATACGAATTCTTAAAAAAATATTTCTACAAATTAATAAAAAAAAAGATTTACTAACAAAAACTTATTTTTAATTTTTAAACATTTTTAAAATTATTTTTTTAATGTTAAAGACGGAACGTTAAACAATACTTCTAAAAATTAAAGAATAAAGACCCACTAACAGAAATGTATTTTTAGTATTTAAAAATTTAAAAAAAAATATTTCTACAAATTAAAAAAAAAAGGAATTAACAAACAAAAATTTATTTTTAATTTTTAAAAACTTGTAAAATGATTTTTTTATGTTAAAGTGAAACCATAAAAAAATACTTCTTAAAATTAAAAAAAGGACTTACTAACAAAAATTTATTTTTAGTATTTAAAAATTTTTAAATTTCATTTTTTTATGTTCGTCTTGCTTGACCAATTAAGATAACTTCACGTTTTCGAAAAAAACTACAAAAATAAATGTTCGAAAAATATAAAAAAAAAAATCAAAATAATTATAAATGCTCTCTAAACACATTCAAATCAAGCAGTGCAAATTATAATTTAAACAATCAAGCAGTTCAATTGTCATGCTTGAATGGGCTGCTTCTGTATATATAAAAAAATATTTCACACTCGTTGATATAGATATAGATGCTGAAAAATAATATATATGCTTAAAATGATCGAAAAAGTCTTTTTCTGCCAGTTACCTACTTTTGCGCCGCTTTATAACTCCCCTTTTTATCAATTTTCCAATGATTACAGGGTATATAAACTTGCCATTGGGCAGCCTCAGCCGTTGGGCTCAATTAGAGACGCGTCCGCCAAATTGCTGTGCATTTTTATTGTCGCCACTTGGCGGCGGCGTCTCCAAATTGCCTTGAGCATATTACATATATATATATATATATATATATATTGTGTGGTGTCGCGACGCCTGTCAGATTATATATACCTGTACCTGTACCTACCTACCCCTGCCATCACTCAATCAATTTGTGAGATCTTTCACACGTAATTGTCTTTGACAAGCTACGCAGCCTGCAATTCGCCTTGTTGGCATTTTGTTTAACTTGGTTTAACTTTAAGTGCATTGCTTAAAATTCTCAACATTGTTAACTAAACGTTTATCGTTCATGCGTTTATCTTAGTTTAATCCAAGTTCAGTTAACCTTGCATAATCATGTTAACCAGGCCCAACTAACATATGAACAGTAGTAAATTGTTTATAGTCAAAAAATCAATGAAAACATGGCCATTAAGTTGCTCAAATTTTTGGAATAAATTTATAATAGTACGAAATACAGAATTTTTATCGAAAAAATATATATACTATATTGTAGGCAAATACATATATATATTTATTTATATTTTAGGTAAATAATTAGGTAATGTAAAAGGCTTATCTATGATTTAAAACTTTTTAATAAATTTTTATTTTATTTTGTAGTTGAACTTTTATGAAATTTTTTATCAGCTAAAAATGTGCATAAGTGAATTTTTCTCATCTGTTGAATTATTATATTTGTAGTTGAATTTTTAAGAATTTATTTAACAGTTAAAAAATTATTCTCCTATAAATAGTTGTCGAAATTTGCTTTTTGTAAAGTCAAAAATTAAATTGATTAAATTAAATGTAGTAAATGTAAATGTAATATTAAAATATTAAATGGTTTTTTTTTTTGTAAATCTCAAGCTAAGACAAATTTTTTAATGCTTCAAAATTTACAAAGAAATTTCTTTTAACTAAAAATATGCTTAAAAGAGTTTTCCTCATTTATTTTCATATTCATTTATTGAAAATTTAACAAAAACTGTGTTTAAACTTTTATAATCATTTATGGTTATGACTACAAAAAAAATGTTTGTACTTATAATAAAATATATTCGTATATTTATTTTTCTTATTAATATTTAAGAGTATGCTGGCGATATTTCTTGTATATTTTCTTTATAATTTCTTTTTAAACTATTTATTTGCTTTGAGAATAACCTGGAAATATTTCTGATTTATGTCCAATAAGTGCAAAATATATTTTTTTTCGACTATTTCAAGTAAATTTGTTCATTATGCACTATCTATGTATTAATTTGAAAATATACTGAATCGATTCATAATTAACTTAATTGTGTATTTAATATAAACGATAATTTATAGCCAAGCTTAAATTCTCTTAGATAAATGCGTCTGCATCAGAAAAGCTACTCGATATTATAGTTAAATAAAACTTTAATATAAGAGCGCAAATTGCCCGTCAATCTAATAGATTTTAAATATTTTTTGTAAAATAACTTTAAATAAATTTTAATAGAAATTATTAAAGACTTTTGTAGTAATTACACTTTAATTTGTAAATATACAAAAGTGTAACAAATTTATATTGAATGGTAACCTTATATTTTATGTGAGATTCGCAAACCTTTCCACAAGTCTAAACTCCACCGCAAATACACTAATGCTTATATCGCTGTTAGCTTAAAAAAATAATATATCAAACAACATATTGCAATTTATTATACCCAAAGTAAGAGCATCATAGGGTTTAGTTCAATTTCCATTTGTGGAAATATCATGACAACTTTTACCTATTTGAAAACAATTTCACTTGGCATTGCATGTCGATCACAGAGACACTCGCAAGGTGGACAAATGTCTGACATTGGACAAAACTTGGCTTGGAATCCACAACATACATAAACCCCACACCAAACCCCTCTGGTCCCCTCTTGGCCTGACATTTGCCAATTTGAGCATGCAAAAATGATTTTATTGTTGTCCGAAAGTCTTGGGATGCTGGGAAAACTTCTCGTCTGTGCAGTCACTTCGTCATGTCCAAAAAAAAAACCAGAAAAAAAAGCCAAAAAAATATATGTTGGCCTTAAGCGATCTCTTGTGCAGTTTTCGGCCAAATATTAGCACACAATTCGATTTTGCATGCCATGGCAGGTAGTAAATTTTTACGAGTGCAAGTGGCGAGTTTTACCATGATGTGCACCGTAGCCCGCATATCCCCTAGACCCCCTAGACCCCCCCTCACATCTAATGGACCTCATCTGGCCATGACCATAGGCAGCTGCAGGCTGGCAGCTCTTTTCGCTTTCACCTGTTGGGTTGCAGTTATGTAAAATCTACTGTCAAATTAATGGTGATTTATATGTGGTCTATAATGTGCGCTTTATATGAACAAACGTGATGTGGTCTTAAACTGATCAAGTTGGCTTTATTTTTTTTTCATTTTTGTAACCATAGCTTAACGTATTAAGCTTGGCTTAAGTATCGGGAAACGAGGTAGAAATAGTAGGCTTTTATAGGCCTAATTTAAATTGGCCAATTGCCCTGGTCCAGTTTCATAAAGAGTTAACTCTTGACTAAGTTTAAGGTTAATTATTTTTAAACAAGCAAGGCAGGAAGAATTTAAAAAAAATTAACCTATTTTTATATTTGCATTTAAGCTAGTTTAAAAATTGTAAAATCATGAAAAATTAAAGTTTTTAGTTGCCTTTGTTTGGTTCTCGCTTTTGGGAGAATTCTCTGAATAAATAAAGAAGGAAGATTCTGCAATCTAGAGGAGAAGTGTCTATTACAAATTTAAACAGGTACAAAGTTAGGATTTTTAGGAAGAAAAAGGAACCGGAAGGCAAGGAAAATTTTTGCATTCCTTCAAGATATTGGTTGATAAAAGCGTTAAGCTCTACGGAAGCCAAAATCCAAGCGAAATTCTTTCTTTTTTTCCAATAAATTAGCTTAATAAGAGAATAATCAATAATTATAATAAAGCTGAGAAAAATTATAGTTCTAAAAGTACCAAAATTATCATCATTTGTTACATATATATATAGTTATATTAGCTTTTTTTATGCCCCAAAAGTTGCTCATATTTTATTAACAGATTACGCTTTGTTTTTATTTTTATTGAACATTTTATTTGAATTTATAAAATTTATCTTTATTCAAAATTATTATGTTTTTTTAAAAGTTTTTATTCATTTTTTTAAATTTTGTGTCCATTTAATTGTGTTTATTATTGAAAATATTATTTTACACTTATTTTAAGCAGACTTTATGTTGTTTTTTTTGTGTTAAGTTGTTTTTGTTATTATTGTTTTTTAAGTTTAATTTAAGTTGTTGAAAAATAACAGTTAGATTAAACGATAAAATCAAAAAACAAAAAACAAAAAAAAAGGTTTAAGCACTCTATTAATTCAATTATTCACTTACAAAGGGTTACAAAACAAATTAGAGATAGAACAGAGGTCTTATAGGCTGACTGCTAAAACCGTTTGAGAATTACAGGCACACAAGTGTTCAACGGTAGACGTTGCCCGCAAGTATGCAGCAATTTACCTATTTTTTTTTTTGTTATAAATCAAAATTTTTAAATACCATTTTTTACACATAAAAATATCTCTCCCTACGGTATTTTACTTATAAATATAAAAATTGAATTTTTTTTCAAGTGCTATTGTTGGATAGAAAAAATAATATATTATTGTTTGTTCCTTATTTTAAAACGTTATTTTTCCCTCAGTGTAGTGTCCATTTAAAAAGGAAGAAAATTTATATTAGTCAATAATTGGCTTAAGTCTCGATTCTCCATTTAAAACCTTATTTTAGAAAAGAAAGCTCAAATGACAACCGTGCCAGCATGTACAGCTATCGATCCCCCACAACTTAATAGGGAAATAGAGTGGGAAAATTTTGGTTGAAACACAGCTTTTGTTTTAAGATACCCTCAGCTCCCTTTGCCTCTATCATGCTCGCTTCCCCTCAATCTGATCAAGACTTTCAACTAAAAGCATTTCTCCATACAGCTAACATGACAGGCAATTTGTTGTTGTTGTTTTTGTTGTTGTTATATTTGTTCGTATGGGTTTACATAGTTTTTGAACATGTGTGTATCTTAAAATTTCCATTACAAAATCAATTTACTTTCACTATCAATGCACATTCCTAGAATTCCATTTAAATTTGGTATTGAATTTGGCATCACAATTTCCGATGATGACTCACGTGTCAAATCTTTTAATTTATTCTTATAAATGGCATTAAAATTGTTAATTTTATCATTTAATAATTTATAACGATTCGGTGGAAATGGTTTGTTACCGATTTTGTTGCCACCAGTGTATTAATTAAATACTGATTCATGCTATAATAATTATATAAGGCATTTTGATGTTCTTTCTGTTCTTTTTTAGAGGGTATTGAAATTATACTCTCCGAACTTGAGCTATATATGCGAGGTCTTGGCAATGGCCTAGTTTTCCTAGGGTATGTTGGTTTGATTGAAAAACTAGATAAAGTCGTGCTGGAATCAGAGTTTTCATCGATATTTTTGGCATTTTTATTCACAGTAATCAAAACTTTGTTGGATTTTCTTCGCTTTCCCGAAATTCTTGTATTCTCCTGATTTTTAAATTTTTTTACATCAGCAGTTTCTGGTATGCTACTAAAAAGTCGAAGGTTTTCATCGGTGCAAAACTTTTGTTTCTTCAATTTTGTATTATCTTTATTTAGCTGCATCGCAATTTTATCACTTATATTAATTTTATCATCCTCTCTAATAATTTGTTGAAGTTCCGATGATAATGGTATAAGACGTTGTTTGGGATTGCGTTGCGTTTCTATGGGCAGCATTTTCACTTGAGAGATTTAGTTTGAATTAATTTTAGTAGAATCATTTACACAGGGCTTAACTATATCTTTAATAAACCAAAACATATGACAAATATATCAAAGTTAATTCGATTTTGTATTATATAGATAATGGAAGAGATCTTTAATAAAGGTAGAGCTAACAATGACAGGGTTATTTTAGTAAAAAAAAATGGAGTTAAAGTCTTGAGAAAGTTTTTATACAAAAAAAATTCAGAAAAAATAAAAAAAATATATTTTCCTAATCTGCATTTAATTTCCACAAATGTAAGTAATTTTTATCTTAAGTAAAATTACTTATTCATTCCCATTTCTTTCTTTCATATTTTCCTTACACTTTTTACTATAACTCAATCAAATTTATTATTAATTCAAGTAATATTTAATACTTGTACTTATGCATAACTCTTCTATATAACCAATTAT